>CAJQZJ010033087.1:3162670-3179858 GCA_907164525.1 Lophiomys imhausi | reverse complement strand
AGAGAGAGAGAGAGAGAGAGAGAGAGAGAGAGAGAGAGAGAGAGAGAACTCCATCATAAACACAGTAGAAGTAGAAGGATGCACTCAAAAATAATAAAAGAATTCAAAACAGAATCTGCAGAAACCCCTAAGCTGGAATGGAAAGTGTGAGATGGGATCACATCATTGCTGCTAAGAATCTTAGACTGTTTGCTGAGAACCTGATAAACACTACTAGGTCCTCAGCAGACAGCATTTTGCTTTTTTTTCTTGAATTGTCAGCCTCGTGACTGGTGGCATTTTTCTGTTATACTTCAAAAGGGAAGGCAAGGGCCTGTTAAAATCACATTTCTGGGGGCCCCAGGATGGCTCAGAAAATCAAGGTGCTTGCTGCCAAACCTGAAAACCCGAGTTTGATTTGTCTTTTTTTTTTTTTGTACTGTTTAATTATATAAATTTCTTTTTAAAATTTATTTATTTTTATTTTTTTAATGTTTATTTATTACTTGAGGTTACATCTTCATCAGAGTACCCTCTTTCAACCCCTCACAGTCCCGCCCTCCCACCCTCTACCCCCTATCCCTTCTATCCCACTCCTCTGGAGTGGAGTGCCCCTACATATCAGTTCCTCACCCCAGATCAGCAGTCATATGAGGGCCAAGAACCTCCTCATACACTGGGGGACTACAAGGCAGCACCACTAGGGCAAAGTGTCTCATTGACAGGAACAAAGTCTATGTTTCTGTTCCCTTTGGTGCATTGGTTGTAGTATAGTTATCCTGTACTATATAGCTAAAATCCTATTATAAGTGAATATATGCCATGTTCATCCTTCTGGGTCTGGGTTAGCTCACTCAGGATGAGCTTCCCTAGTTCCATCTATTTGGCTGCAAATTGCATGATTTCATTGTTCTGATGACTGAGTAATATTCCATTGTGTAGATGTTATATAAATTTCTAAGGTACAATGCAATGTTTGATACATGCTTATATTGGAAGAATCAAGAATCACGGTTAAATCAAGATAATCAACACATCCACCACCTCACATCTTTATTATTTTTATGGTGTAGACATTTGAAATTCATCAACAGTTTTTAAGTATGTAAGTAAGACATTATTATAAACCGTGACTACTATCCTGTACTACACATCTCCAGAGTGAAATCAGAATAAAATTCACACTATGGCTTATGAGACCATACGCTATTTCATTGGTTTGGTGTGGGCTGAGAATTGAACCTTTATGCATACTGATGGAGTGCTCTACCACAGAGCTGCACTATACCCTCATCCGAAGTCATAAGCTGCTCCGAGAAGTTAACTCTCAGATCAATTCTCTTTGAAACCCCTCAGTTCTTCACATAGAAGATAAGACAAGCAGTAATGTTGAAAGTCTTCCCTCGTACGTGCTTAAACTGATGCAGGGAAGAGTTAGGTGATTCACTGTTGCTCGCAGTGAGTGGAAGCTCAACCAAGAAAACAAGTGCACAGACTGCAGAGGCTTACCCACCACCCAGTTCCTCAGTGTGAGCATCAGCAGAATAGCACGTTGACACAGCCATCGTTCACATGGCTCCACAGACTGGTGCCAGGTGTTCCTTGCTCATACCTGAGTAGAAGTGACTCGACAGTAAGTTTGGCATATTTGCATTTGGGAGAACAGACGATCCAAATTGGGAAGGGACACAAAACTGGTTTGGATCAGATGGAGCTCCACTGGAAGACAAGACATCTCTAGGAGGGAGAAAAAAAAAGACATAAAATAGGAAGAATATGGCTGGAGTTATAGAAAGTTTCTATTACTTAGTGTGATGATAAAAGTTCATTGTTAAATTAACTGGTTTCAGAATCTTCTAGAAAATTGAGGCACACCTCTTCACATGTTCATGAGGTCATTTCAAGAGGGCTATTGAGGGCAGAAGATGTGGCTGGAGTCTCGTGGGAATCTGATGAAATTAAAGGAGAAAGCAAGCAGAAGGCCAGCATCCTCCCTTTTCTGGCCCAGCATGACATGAATTGTTTCCTGATGTGATGGAAAGAATCCTCTGGAAGTGTGAGTCCAAAAAAATCCATGCCCCCTTAACTTGTTTCTTTTGGGTATTGTGGTCAGAGCAACACAAAAGTAACTAGTTCGCTTAAATACTGGATATTTAATAGCCACTCGGGACTCCACTGAAACTACAGTGCAGATGAAATAATGAAATGAATTCTCACTGGTTATGGAGAACTACAGAGAGAAAAATTAGGAGGAAGTGCCACAGCAAGCAAGATATCTTAGTGCTATCTCAGGGAGAGATCCACTCAAGTCAAAGCTATGGTCAGAATATTTACAATGGGCTTTATGCTCTAACCACACAGTCTGCTCTTTTTTTTTTTTTTTTTTCCCAGAGACAGGGTTTCTCTGTGTAACAGAGCCCTTACTGTGCTGGACTCACTTTGTACACTAGGCTGAGCTTGAACTCACAGAGATCTGTCTGCCTCTGCCTCCCAAGGGCTGGGATTAAAGGCGTGAGCCACCACACCCGGCTCACAGTTTGTTCTTATTTAACGATTCTTTGGTAGGATTTGCCATCTAGGATAAATGCTTGGACATCTCAATGGGCAACTTGTTTATTTTGCAAGTTATATAGCAGTCTCTCTGAGTCCAATTTTGTTGTTGACATTACATGAACAAGGACAAATAATGGGTTTTATTTTCTCTTCAGAGTGTCAAAATATTCCAAAGAAGGGAAGGCAGAATATTGCCTGAATATGCAGTCAAAATTCTTATAATTTTATTGCTATTGAAAGAATGATTTGGTGACAAGCAGTTCAGGGGATCCAGATGTTATAGACTTAGTTGAGATGGAGTCTCAATCTGATAGGATTAGTTCTCTTTTAAGAAGGAGATTGGTCTCTGGAGGGCACCTTACAAATGCACATGGGTTGGAGGAGTGGTACCCTGAATGTGCACATAGAGGACAGGCCATGTGAGGATACCACAAGGAGATAGCATCCATTGTTCTGCCTGGTTCTGGAGACCCCAAAGACCATCCAAGAGTCAACTCCAATGTAAATGTATGAGGGTTATTTATTGAAGCTCAGAGCTTGGACTCTCAATACTCACTGACACAGTGGTTTGAGTTGAGAGCCCCCAGCCCAGAAAACATAAAGTTTATATAGAGACTTAGACAAAGAAACAGGTTTTCTCTCATATGGTTGGATGACATTTGGGTAACTAGTCATGTCCATTTATGATTGGCTCATTGTTACTGACTAACCAGAAGTGGTGAGTTTGACCATTAGAAGGTCTAATTTGACATTTATTATTTTTCTTTTGCAGTTAGGGGATTTTCCAATAGCATAGACAATAGATGATATGTCAGCATAACCTGGCCCAAATGAAAACAATTTTAGTCTTGGTTATGAAGTTTTTAGAAAAATCACAATAACAGAACATAAGTAATAGATTGGATGTCAAGATGTGGTTATCTTGAGCAGACCTAAGTCTTTTTCCTTTGTCAGCATAGCAACAGTTTCCCAGAAATACATTCCTGGGGACACAGCTTTAGGACATGAACTTAACTTTTACCTTAGAGTTAACATGAAGTCTAGAAAAATGGCTACATTAATAATAATAAGAAGAAGCACTTAACTGTAGACATGTTAACACTTAGGATAACACAGATTTCCTTTCCAACAAGTATTTCTTAGATTCTACATTCCCTCTTTCTCATGTGTCTAAAGAGGCCCAATCATGGGTCCTTTAATATGTCAGCAAATACAGGCATATATTGTGATCTAAAAACCATTATTTGGACTGCATTGATTCTACTTCTGACAAGGGTAATTAACTTATTAATAATACAGGGTCCAAATGTTAGTAAAAGCAGTAGTATGAGCAGAGGCCCTGCTACGGCAGACACCGAGGTTGTTAGCCACGGGACCAACTGAACAAAAACCCATATTATCTCTGGGATTGTTCCCTTGTTTGTTCTCTAGTGAAGAGGTCATCGACATATTGCAAAAGTGTTATATTTTGTTATTTTTCTGGAACTGGAGGTCAGCTCTGAGTCAACCCTAATACAAAAAAATCTTTTTTCAAGATGGAGTCAGTTGGGCCCCACACCACAAACCAGGAAGTAGGATTCACTAGAAACCAATTGGGCAGGACCATGATTTTGGACATGTAGTTTCCAGGACTAGAGACCTAAATATCTTTTATTTTTATCTTTTCTTAAAAAAAAAAATGTGAGCTGGGCATGGTGGCACATGCCTTTAATCCCAGCACTCGGGAGGCAGAGGCAGAAGGATCTCTGTGAGTTTGAGGCTAGCCTGGTCTGCAGAGTGAGTTCCAGGACAGCCAGGGGCTGTTACACAGAGAAACCCTGTCTCGAAAAAAAAAGTATGTGTATGGATGTTTCTCCTGATGTATTTCTGTTACCATGTGTGTACAGTGTCAGGTCGGTCACATGAGGGTATTGGATCCCCTGGGACTGGAATTACAGATGGTTGTGAGGTGCTGTATGAGTGTTGGGAATTGAACCCGGTCCTCTGGAAAGAGCAGCCAGTGCTTTTGATCATTGAACCACCTGTCTATGGTTTAAACCACATTGTCTTCTGTGTTTTATTGTGGTAGCCTTGGAAGGCTAATCTAGCAGCTTTTACACTTGACAATACCTGTCACATTCCAAATAAATATGCTTACTTTATGAGTCAGTAGGTCAAACAAACTTCAGAGGTAAAGTAGTGCCTTAAGGTAAGACCAGCAGAGTGCCTTGGGCCACAGTACCACAGTGCCCTGAGATGGTCCCAATGCTGCTTTATCATCTAATGTTAACGTCATTCCAAACTCTAATGAGGATTTATTCTCTCATCTGAGTGGACTATTAGATTGAAGGGAAATACCTGTCCACAATTGGAGGCCCAAATGGTGAGGGAACCAGTGAGATCCTCTGCTGTCCTGATGTTGTCAATAAAGGGTTCACAGACATCACTGGGTGTGCCATCAGACCTCTTGACTCTGAGGGAGTTCTAAAAAGAAACAGACAAGCAATTAATAACTAAAATACTAGAAAATATTTTTCTCTGTGTGTTTGTGTGTGTGCACACATTTAGGCAAAGTGGGTAGAGGCCAAAGGCCAGTCTTGGATGTTGTTCCTCAAGAGCTGTCCACCTTGTGTTTTGGGGACCCGAGGCTAACCAGTGATGCCTAGGGATCCTCCCGTCTTTGATTACAGTCGCACACTATAACATCTATTTTTGTTTTGGTTTGTTTTTATGTTGGTTCTGGGGATTAAATTCTAGTCCTCATGTCTGCACTTCTGTGAATTACTTGAATTCTTGAATGATAACCTATAGTGAGAATTTTGGTTTCTTAAAAAAAAAAAACCGGTTATATTATGTGAATATGTTTTTGTTTTAATCCCAGGTGTGAGGTACGGGGCTGCTTCAGATTATCCCTAGCAGCTTCACAACTGGTGACTATGATTTGCCTTGTGCTCTTGTGCCGGAATGTGGTTTTGTAAGCCGCAGATAGTCTCTTCAAGGTTGGAATTCTGGGAAATTTTCAGAGTGGATAAATGCCAGAGTCCCCAGCAAAGCTGGAGGGGCGCTCTGAAGAGAGGATGCTGCTCCCCCTGCTGCTGTTGTGGCTATTGCTGCTGTTGGCTGGTTGCAGTTAGCGACAGTTTGTCAACTAGTTGTGCAAAGAGACAAGAGGAAGAAATTGAATATCTTGCCAGCAAAGGTCAAACTTGCCCCAAGGAACCTGACACCCCTAATCAGCAGGAAGTAGTCTAATGAGGTCTACACTCTTTTTCCCCTCTAACCTTCTCTCTCCCCTACCTAGTGTTGGGGGGTTGGAAGGGATTGGGGTGGAAGAGGGTGGTAAATATAGGAACCCAATAAAGTAGCCAAAAACCACCGCCTACAGTAACCTCTTTGTATTTTCATAACACTTGGAAAGAGTAACTACACCAAGATTTCAAATATACAATTATACAAAAACTCCCCCAAAGGAAGTGCCTGATGTTTTCTATAGAACTCATTTTATAAATGCACCTCTGGAATTTGTTATAGTCCACAGGGCAATGCCACACCACCTTACAAGTGGCAACACTGAACCAGCCCTGTAAGATCCCAGGGACACCAGCTCTCTTCCTTCAAGTTATTTACATAGTTACTATTTCCAGAGGTGGAAATGTACAAGCCCTTCCATATGCTCAGACTTTGAGAAAATATTCCTATATAGTTGATAAGATTAAAACAGAAAATGAGGAGAGAGAATCCTCTTAATGGCTAAAAACGTTATCTTATTAGAGTGGATGTGGACTGATTGCCTGAGATGGCTCCTCAGAACAAAGGCCCCAATTATGCTCATGTAATATGTAAACACATGTTTGCATATGTTACCTTCCATATCCAGGGGTCAGAGAGGAACTGTTGTTAAAGGGACATTGGTTGCCTTATAACTTCTCATTAACTGTTAGTATCCTTGGAATAATTTTAAATATTAGACAGTCCTAGTTACACAGGTCACTTTTCACTTCTCTTTTATTCTCAATTGTTATCTTAAAAATATGAGACAAAAAAGGTAATGAGTGGGATTTCCCCAGCAAGCACGAGCCCTGGATTGAATCCCCATCATGGTAAGAAAAAAAGAAAGTAGTAGATTCTCTGATTTTCATAGAGAGATTTTTATTTTTTTCCTTTTTTTCCTTACTTGTTTGTTATTTTGTCTGATTTTTAAAAAATATCTATAAATTGATTTGTATGGTCTGAAAACTAAAAATGTAACAGCATTTAACGATGTTATCACTTCTTTAATTTCTTTTCAGATATAAATCTGATTATATGGGAAATTCAAGTACATGGGTCACCCATCACTGGCTTTGGCCATTTGTTTATTTACTTTTTAATTGAAAATAGATTATTCTCTCATACAATATACCCCAATCACAGTTTCTCCTCCCTCCCTTCCCCCCAGCTTCCCCCCTCTCCCCTCTCCCTCAGATCTATATCCCTTTGTTTCCCTATTTTTAGAGTTCTTTTTGATTGGTTATTTCTAATGTAATTCTGTAATTGAGTCCCTAAGGTTTTCTGCTGACCTTCACATGTGCACTGTAGCACTCCTGTACCTGCACTCATATACACATCAGACACACATAATAACACACAAAGAAAAGCATCATTTTCTCTCATATTCCTCTTTGTACCATGTGTATGTCTCAGATTGTTAATTAGACATATGTATTTGGTTTTCTAGAGCAATTTTAGGTGCACAAGAAATTGAGTGGAGAATACAATGTTCTCATACATTCTCCTTCCTTCACACAAACAGTCCCTACAGCAACATTCTGTTCTAGATGTGTATTTGTTGTAATCAGTGAACTAACAAAGTCCATAGTTTAGATTAAGGTTCAGTATTGCTTTGTATCCTATGAGTACTGGCAAAAAATGTAAAGGCATGTAACAACCATTATGATATCTCACAGAATCCTTGTACCCCCCCACCAATCAAGTAATGTTGTAAAGCAAATACAGTCAGAACCCTTTCAAGGAGAAGTTCTGAGGGTCCCTTTATCCCCCAGGTAGACATTGGAAAGCCCAAATCCATAGAGTCCCCAAACCAACACTCTGGAGGTGCTACTCTATGGTCAATCTATTAACTTTTGTATTTTGCTAATGTGTTGACAGTCTGTGAGCTAGCTAACTGCTGCAGTGGCTGAAGCTGTTGAGTGAAGTTGGAGACCTGGTGGTATGTCTCAGTGTACAGGTGTCAGGTAATCTCCAAGCAGAGTGTTCTGTGCTGAGGTCTGCACTTGGGAGGATTTCCCTGACCCAGAGCTCTAATCCTGGATGGCCAGCACATTAGTAGGATGAAGATGCCTTAATCCCTGCCTTCAGACGCTTACCCTCAACAAACCCCACCCAAGGCACACATAGGACTTAGCTAGTGCTAATTCTGTCTCCGTTGATCAGGGCAGCAGTAGTAAGACATGCACTTTGTGAACTGAACCATTGCTAAATCAGCAGATTCTTACTGAATGGTGCCCAGTGCCCAGTTGCCAGGCACAATTTGGTCATGTTTGTCTTCCATTTGCTGAACTGTAATTGTTCATTGAACTTTGAGGTTTAAGGTGCTACATCCTGGATCTGAGTGTGTGTTTGGGTGTGTATGAATGACATATATGTATGTGTGTTGCATGTGTGTATGAGTGCTGTATATGTGTGAGATGTGTATGTGTATGGTGTGTTTGTGATGTGTGGTATGTGTGTGGTGTGCCGTGTGTGTATGTGTGTGTGTGTGTGTGTGTGTGTGTGTGTGTGTGTGTGTGTGTGAGTGATGTGTATGTATGAGTGATATATATATTTCTGTGTACTGTGTGGAATGTGTGTATGTGTGCACACACATATAGATGTTGAGTGCTTTTTTTCTTGATTGCTCTTCACTTATTTTTTTGAGACAGGGTCTTTCATTGAAGCCAACATGGCTAATCCATGAGTTTCAAGAATCCTTATGTCTCTGCCTCTAGTGCTGGGGTTACAAGCATGTGCCACTACATGGTTTATTACACTGGTGACGGCAGTCTGAATTTATGTTCTCAAGCTTAAGTAGAGTGTCTTTGCTGACTGAACCATCTCCTCCCCCTCCTTATTTCCCACTGGTTTGAATTATATCACTAGCACTCCATTTTAAAAGGCAACTAGATTCAAATGCTGTCTTAAATAACAATAAATCTTTTCTTTGGCATTCTAAACCAGAACAAAGAAAAAAAAGTTATCATGCTAACCATGAGTAGTGCCACCAACAAAGGCAGTTAATACTGAAACACTCAGAATTCCCATTTGCCAAGCGCATCCTTTAGCGCTCTCCTGGATATGCATGTCAGCTCACATACTCTGGGAAGTGTTGTAGACAGATGGCTGCATTCGTGCACCCCCTCTTCTGCTTCTTTTCACTCTAGAAAGCTCTTTGACTTTAGAAACATCCATGCCTTCTTGAAATGGCAAATTCCATTATGATTATAATGAAAAAAGACAAACACTTATCATCACTAAGCAAGAAGAAATGATATATTTTCTGCTTGGGTTCAACATAATTTAGATGCTGTTAAGCAAAGTCCAGTGAATGTAAGTTTGTATGCATGCTATGGTGAGATTATAAAAGCACTCCTGTGATTGACTTGAATAGTAGGTATTTTAGTTCGAGAATGAATTAGGAATTATCAACATAGATTTTTTTCTTAGTTATCTTGATTGTGTCATAGTCTTGTTTTCTGAAAATTTCTAATCTGATAGTTTGTGCTTCACACAATATAATTTTTTAAATGTAGTTAACATTTTTAAATGTAGTAATGGAGACCATTAAAATAATATAATGCTGGGTGTGGTGGCACATGCTAACTTTGGGACAGAGGCAGGGAGATCATGAATTCAAGACTATCCCAGAACATGTACCACAACACTGTCTGAATGAAACAAAACATCCTCCCCAAGTATCTATAGGCAATCAATGATTGGGGCACAAGGGATGCCGCATTTTCTTCAGCAGTATAGCCTCTGGAAAATTACCCACACTCCTGTAAATAACCTGTAAATAACATGAATGAGGATTCACACTCCTGTAAGCACTCTGATTAAATTCTTCATCTCACACACACACAAAAGTCATGGAAGTAGAAGGGCACAACTTGGGAGGAAGGGTTTGACAGGAGTGAATGAGAGAGGGTGAGGGTGCGAGTATGCTCAAACTACACTGCATATGTGAGAATGCCACAGCGGAACTCATGATTACAGATAATATATGCTAACAAAACAAAAGTGGATAGTAAGTGAACAGCAGTAACATGAAGAGATTATCTATTTGAAGATAATAAAATGCGTAAACTTATAAATCAGTTTTGAACTGATCTTACTTCAAACAAACAAACACCCTCCTACTTCTACTTATTTAACTACACAAAACCAGGCAGTGTTTATCTGGCAGAAATGAAATAGAGTCTTTACTTTTTGGGAAACGCAGTTAAATCATTAATTATGAGCTGGCTAGTACAAACCCAATGAAGTGTATAAACTTAACCAACTTCTATGATAAAATGTCCTTTTGCTTTTTACGTGCATCAGTTTTCCAAGCGTAGCTACTTTGAATGACTCAAGAGGCAGACCTGTAAGATCTGTGTACTTACATCCTCTCTGAGTGTTGGTTTTGGCACCTCCCACGTGAGGACTGCCAGAGCCTCTGTCCTCCCTTCTGTGGCAGCAACTTCTCAGGTGCGCAGTGAATGCCCCTGCTGACAGACAGCTCTTTGTGAAGTGTCTTAATGAAGGCAAACTTGCTTAAATATGAATTCAACTAAGTTGCTTAATTCTGTTTCCCAACAGGAACCCTGCCCTCCTACATCCACAGATAGGCTAAAAGGTGTTAAGCACAAGGAAAGTGCCGTGCAGGGTGCGTAAACCTGTCTCAGAGTTTAGCCTTTAGCATAATCCTTCCTTAGCCTTTAAGATGCTTTGTGGGCATTCATCCAATACCACTGTTCAGTTTCACAGCAAAGGGAAATCTCTGCGGATAAATAACATAATTATTTCTCATTTTGTATTTCCAACATGTGTCGAGTCGGAACATTTCTCTTGCAAATGGAAAAAGAAAGTTATTTTCTACAGAGCAGCACAATTTAGTTTTAAGCATTTAAAAGATGGATTTCCTAGAAGCAACAACTGCTTCCATTCTCATAGACAGCAAGAAAATCCTTCTTGCTCTCGGTGAGAGTTGGCACTGTATAGGGAAGAAAGGACATGACATTTAAAAATATGTCCCCTTTCCTTTGCTTCAGTCACATTTACAGTCTTGACAAAGAACATCTACGGTTCATGCACTAAAAGGAACTGTTGAGCTAAAGGCAATATGGCTTGTTCTGATAACAGACCATATATTATAATACAGCTTATAATATATAACTGACAACATCCAGCTTATAATGTTCTACGACAAAGCACAAAACTAGAATTCAATACAAAACATTAATGTTGTTGTCCATACAATGCTTTTGTTTCCAGTTCGAACAGCAGGTGCTCCTTTGTCACCAGGATTTGACATTGACTACTGTGTTTACTATAAGCCAGTCCTCCTGCCACAATGCTCAGCAATGGGGACACAAAGGACACAGCCAAATGCAAGTTTCAGCATTTGTCAAGGAGCCATCGAGACTTGGCGTCTTCATCTTAGAAGAGCCACACAGAGAACTTTTCAAGAACTGCAGGCAGTGGTGTGAACAAAATCCACAGGTAATTCCGTCTAGTCCATATTCTATGTTGTAGCTATTATCATAGGCAACTAATTGTTCTTATTTTGTTTTTTGAAATGGAGTGTGTGTGTGTGTGTGTGTGTGTGTGTGTGTGTGTGTGTGTGTGCTATCCTGTGTGTCAGGGTGTTGTCCACTTTAATTTTTGAGACGAGTCTCTCGATGGCTGGAACTCGGCAAGCAGGCTAGACTGACTGGCCAGTGAGCTCCAGGAGTCCACCCATCATTACTTCCTCAGTTCTGGGATCACGGTGGGGATTCATCAGGATTGGCTTTTATAGTCATTATCACCATTATTGTATACATTTAATTTTATTAATTTTTTCATATAACATTTTGATCATATTATTCTCCCTCCCCCAATTCCTTCCAGATCCTCCCTACCTCCCTGCCCACCCAACTTCATGTTCTCTCTTTCTTTCTCTGTCTGTCTCTCTCTCTCAAAAAAAAAAACCCATGAGAAAACCAACAAAAACCACAAAAAATTAAAATAAACAAACTTTAAAAAAGCAGATCAATATGACAAAAATTATCAAAACAAAGTGCTTATGAAAGCCGCCGAGTCTGTTTTGGGCCGGGCAGCTAGGCCCAGTTTCTCGAAGCAGTGTCTCGGGCTGAACTCAGGACCTCACTCTGTGAGCACCCACTTTACTACTAAGCCATCTCCCCGTTAGGCTGATGATCTTAAGCATCATCAACAGAAGAGTCCTACAAAGAATTTTATACCCTTCAAGTGCAGTTTTCTGTTGGGGATCCACAAAATAAACATCCCCTTGCTGGAGTTTAGGTTGTGGAGGAGTAGGAGGTGAGTTCTGGCAGATGGAAATAGGTCATGATCGGTCTGGACTTGAAGGTTGAAGCCACCTACTCTTCTGATGCCTTTGTTAACAAGTCTCTGCCTCACACTGCTGGTGACACAGACAGAGCCTCTGCCCCATGCTCCCACCAGCAACTTTTTTTTCTGCCATGATGTACTAAGATCTCTCTGAAACTGTCAGTCAATGCAAACCTTTCCTCCCATAGTTGCTTCTGTGAAGCAGAGATGGTCGGAGTGATTCCCAAGTAACCAATACAGTGCTGGAATATGGCTCAGTTGTTAAGAGTGCTTGCCTAGTACCTAACATTGTATAAAGTGAGCATGGTGGCCCATGCCTGCAGTGGGATCAGGAATTTAAAGTCACTCTTGGCTCCCTAGCGAGTTTGCGGACAGCTTTGATTGTATGAGACTCTATTTACAAAAAAGAAAAAGGAAAGAAAAGATCATACAGTAGGGTGGGGAGAAGTGCCATGAGATACCGTTGAGGGGTGGTGCCTCGTCCCTTGACTCCCTGACACTGGTTTCTTTATCACATGGTGTGTGCTTCAGAGAGTCCTTTTAACTTAATGTCATGTCTCCTCCCCTGGTTTATGCGGTCCTCAAAATAGCCCACAGTGCTATTTTCACCCCAGCCTTGGGGGTCCACCTTACCAAGCTTCCCAGATGCTCTCTGCTCCCTTTACGTAACCTGAGGAGAGTGTGGAGGTGGTGCATGAAGGTCTCTGGCACCCAGAGTGACTCTGGGAAGCTAACCCAGCCTGGCTGGCTGCCTGAACAAGCCAGGGCTGCTCCAGGGTGGCTGTTCCAGACCAGTGCTTCCAGGAAACCATGGAAGATGTGGGGCAAGGGCCAGTCCAGGCTAAGGAAGCCCCTGCTCACCTAGTACAGCAGTCCCCTCCTGCACTCCAGAATACCCTTGACTGGCAGGAGTCTGGAAGGTTATTGGCACTTTCCTCCAAACTTGCTCAGACTTAAATGTAACTGTGGGATTGATTCTCTAGTGGTGGCTCCTTGTTAACCAGGAGCTGAGTCACCCAGTCTCTCCATCAAGTCTAATTTTAAGAACAAATATCTCAGCTAGGTAGTTGAAGAAAACAAACATAAGACCAAAGTCAGTTTTTCCTCCTACCCCTAACATCTTCCAATAACTGGAGTTGTCACCCTGTCCTTACCTTCAGCCTCCACCTCTGAGCTATCAGAAGAAAGGCTGCTATATCACCTACATCATCACCATATAAAAATACAGAATTAGCTTTCACTTTTGGTTACACCTCCTGTAGAAGTGGCTAAGGACATGCCACAAACTGAAGAATTCTTAGGGTCTTATGGAGTCATCTGTTTTGACACTGACACTTCTGATCCCACATGCATTTGAAATGAATTTTCACAATACCGCCAGTGAATATTCCTTTTCCAGAAGATAAGCATGTAGATATATAAATGCTCTCCACTAGAATGTATTTACTTATTATTTATTGCATGTGGTTGTTATTTCATGATTTAAGCAACCTGGGAAAACTACTTAAGCTGGGAATTGTTGGAACAAAGTCCAAGACTGGAGTAGTGAGGGGAATTCTGAGTGCTTGTGAGAAAATTCCAAGAAAACAAGGCAGGAATCTTGTGACCTCAGTTTTTTTAAAGTATGGAATTGTTCTTGAAATGAGCTTTTGTGCCACTCCCAGGTGGACCAGATAGATACAAGTTTACTTTAGCTGTTGTAACTCATATGTCTCTGTGGAAAAACATGTTTTTGCCACATGTGGCTTGTCCTTGTGATTGAACAACTTACTCATGTGACCCATCTTAACCTCAGTATAAACTGTCTGATGTGATGCAGTGATCTGTTATGTATTATAAATGTGAATTAATCTGCTCCCAGAGGCCTGCTTGCTGCGCTGAGCATGCACGTGTATATATACATGCATGTGTGTGCATGTGTACACATGTGCATGTATGCAAGTGTGTGCATGTTCAAGCACATGTGTATGTATGCTGAGGATGTGTGTGTTGCTAGGCAAGCAGTCTATTGCTGAGCTACACCTTTGGCTCTATTCCTTGCTCCTAGAGACTGAACAACTTGGAAATGGTAAGATAAGAAAGAGAATAAGTCTAAAGGTCTTCATTATCTTTTCTTCAACCTTGTCAATTTTAAATTGTTTTACTTTCCTTAATAGCCCCATTAAAAATAATCACTGAGAAAGCCATGGCTTAGAGTAATAAAAATAATACAAAAATTAGTTTCTATACAACAAAGTGTTCTAAAATATCAATGAACTTCAAATAGTGCTTCAAAAAGAAAAAGAAAAAGAAAAAAGACAGTCTCACCATTGTAGCCCAGGCTGGCTTCAACTCAGGCAGGGGCACAGAAAATGTCTTCCCATGATGGAATGCTGATGGGTTCTATCTTGTGCAGGTAGCCATTTCTGTTGTGAGCTCATGCAAGTACCAGCCATGTCATGTCCGGAAGACACGTTCCACAGAACCCTTATCATCGTTATAGTCTTATATTGTCTCTGATATTCTTTCTTCCTCTCTCTTTTGCAGTGCTCCTTGAGCCTTAGAGACACACTGCTGTAGATGCCCTATTTAGGATGTGGCAACCTAATCATATGCTCTCAGCAATCTGACCAGTAGTGAGTCTCTAAATTAGCCATAACTCATTGCAAAGCAGAAGTCCTGACCCAACTGAGTACAGCACTTAACTATGGATATAAACAAATATTCAGGAGGTCGATTGACAGACACTGTGTCTGTTCAGCAGAACACTAGTCCCTTCGCCCTGTGACTTAGGCCTAGCCATGGACTTTTGATCGGGTTACAGTGCCAGGCATGAATTCCTAGCAGTGGTGTAGGCCTCAAATCCTGTTGTAGACTGGTGAGATAGATACCCCATATCTTCATGCCGCTACTGGACAAGAGGGCATCCCTTGTCTGGAAGGTTGGCATTGTAGCTTGCAGGGTTCACAGCTTACTAAGACCATTGGTGACACCTGTCTCCCAGTGGCTTATATAGCACATTCTGGCTCTGTGGAATCTAACCAGCAGGGAGGACATTTCCAGCTCAGTTCCAGCTCAGTTTCTCTGTATCAGTAGCTTTCAGGTTTTTGCCAACACTATTTTTTTTTTTTTTTAAATACTGTGCTGGAGATTCAACACAGGGTCTCACAAAACATGCTGTACCTGCACTCAACCACTGATTTACCATCAGCTCCTGAGCCACTGGGAGACAGGTGTCACCAATGGTCTTAGCAAGCTGTGAACCCTGCAAGCTACAATGCCAACCTTCCAGACAAGGGATGCCCTCTTGTCCAGTAGCGGCATGAAGATATGGGGTATCTATCTCACCAGTTTCTTTTTCTTTGTTTTTGGTCATTTCATTTTTTTGTATTTTTTTAAAAATTTCTTCAAGTTACATCTCAATCACAATCCCCTCCCTACTCCTCCCTCCAGTCCCACCCTCCCACCCTCTTCCCCCTCAACCCCCCATCCTCTACCCTTTTTTTTAAGTTTAAGGTATATCTTTTCCCCCCAATAGCTCCCCCTTTCAGTCCAACAAATGGTTCTTTCTCTCATAACAACAAATACAATACAAAACAACAGAAATAAATAGGCCACAATTATGAGAGTTATATGGCTTAGCATACATTCCCAATGTCCAGTCCATATGTATTTGGCACCTGACTTTAACATTCTATTATCTAACCATCTCCATGAGTTTAAAGTTCTATATCTAACTCAGCTTTCACATCACATTTTTGCATCACAATTTTAAAAACATCTTCTTAGATCCAGAACACTGTCTTGATTCCTAAACAACTCAAAATTTAACTATGAGACTCTAGCTATCTCTTCTTCAACCACCTTAGAGACCTGAGAGGGATAAATATATCTGATTATACAGGAAGTGCAGGGCCCGCAGCTTCCAAAACTAAGAAATGACATACCAGTGGCTGCCCGGACAGTTCCCATTTTCTCTCCATACATTACAGCATCAATCTTCAGCCATTTGGCCTCATTTTTCTGACAGACATTGATTGCAGAGCAGGAATTATGAAGGACTTGCCTACCCTGTCTTGGCAGAGCTAGGCTGTTTTGACAGTTTCTTTAAGGATAATTTTCATTAACTCTTCCTTCTCTTATGAGGCATTTGGCTGGGGGTGAACTTCAGTGAACTTCATAGGCTTGCTGTGGACATCAGTGAGGCAGAAGGTCTGCAAAATAGTAAAAATGCTTGAAGAGGTGCTCTGTAAATACAAAATAATATATGTTAAAGTTGATTTATTCATGAAGCAAAATCACAGCATAGAATACTCCCTCAGAGAATTTGAATCCTGGCTCCTAGAATTGAACAGACACATTTTGTTGTGTGGATATTAACTGTAACAGAATTTGTTCCCAAAAGATTCCTTTCATTTTCTTAAATAATACAAATTTTCAGCAAAGTATGATTAGGGAAAATAGGGACTGTGGCTGCGAGGAATTTGTGGCCCTACAGAGCAAGCTCCTTTCTGAGTCTCATTGTGATTTATGAGCTACATATTTTACTACCATTAGAACGCTGGCCAAATTAAGCTGGAATTACCTTAGTTGACTGCTATTAGCAGAAGCTCCAGGAGCCAGAGCCCAAAATAAATCCATGTAATGCTAGACTTCAACAGTTGTACAAAGCAAGCTTCTAAAGACTGTTTTCTGGAAGCCGGGTAGTATTTACTGGGACAAAGGGCCTATAATTAATAGATATTTAGCTTAGTTAGACAGATTGATTTCTTTTCTGTCATCAGACCATGTATACAGAGCCGCTTAATGACTCGAAAAGCAGTGTTTTTTTTTTCTTCTTTATTTAAAAATCTTCTGGTTGGTACAGGGCTTCTGCAATCTGTGAATGTTATCCTGTTTGTACACACAGCACCCAGCATCTTTTATGAAGCATCAATAGTTCCTGAGCAGATCCTTAAAAGGTGTGGTGGTTATATTTCCTGCATGGTAGGCAATGAAGAGACCTCAAGTGGTCTCTAGGATCTCCTCCTCCTCCTCCTCCTCCTCCTCCTCCTCCTCCTCCAGTTCCTCCTCCTCCTCCTCCTCCTCCTCCTCCTCCTCCTCCTCC
>CAJQZJ010033087.1:3151915-3162570 GCA_907164525.1 Lophiomys imhausi | reverse complement strand
CTCCTCCTCCTCCTCCTCCTCCTCCTCCTCCGTTTCTTCTCCTCCTCCTTCTCCTCCTTCTCCAGTTTCTTCTCCTCTTCCTTCTCCTCCTCCTCGTCCTCCTGTTCCTCCTCCTCCCCCCCCCCCCCCCCCCTCCTCCTCCTCCTCTTCCTCCTCCTGTGAGCTTTCTGGCTCCTTGCTTGAGCTATAACCTGTTTCAAGCCAACCTCAGAGGCTGAAACTATGACTAGATGTCTGGCCACTGTGATGAGTACCACAAGGCGTGAGCTATGTAGTTGTGTTTTGTTTTTTGCAGTGAAATACCATGACATTTGCTGACTTACCCATTTTAAAGAGTGTAGCTGAGCAGCAAGTACATTTACATTGCTGTAGATAGCTGGCACTTTATTTTAGTCTGTCAAAACCGAAACCCCATGTCCATTCTCCTGCCGCAGGCTATACTGTTCGGCTTTCTATCTATAGAAATCCGGCTGACCCATGCAGCACACATAGACATGACTAGTGTTTTTCCTCTTGTGACTGCACTCAGCATTGGGTCCTTGGGCTTCACCCATATTGGAGCTCATATCACTCATATCAGATGTTCTTCCTTTTTTGGGGGCTTTAAAGAACTTTATTGATAAGATTTATTGATAAGATCACTGCCTCTTTTGATGTTTAATTTTTGTTTCTTTACATAGTTCTGTAAGCTGTTTCTTTACACTGTTATTTGCATTTTTGATATACAGAGGTCTTTTTAGTTTTGTGGGATCTTATATATTGAATCCCATTGTATTTCCTGAGGTATTAGCATCCTATTCAAGAAGTTGTTGCATCTATTTGAATCGTAGAATGATTCCTCTGTCTTTCTCAAGCAGTTCCACAGTTTTGTGTCTAACATTAAGGTCCTTGACTCACTTTGGTTTTTTTCTTGTGCAAGGTAAGAAACCAGGCTCAGTTTTAGTCTTTCCATTAACTTAATCCATTTTTTTCCAGCACCATGTCTGTTTTTATACAATGCTGCTTTTGTTCCTTTGGCTCTTTAGTTTTTTTTATTTTTATTTTATTTTTTTATTTCTTCAAGTTACATCTCAATCGCAATCCCCTCCCTACTCCCCCCTCCAGTCCCATCCTCCCACCCTCTTCTGCCTCAACCCACCCATCCCCTTCCCTTTTTTTTTTAAGTTTAAGATATATCTTTTCCCCCCAACAGCTCCCCCTTTCAGTCCAACAAATGGCTCTTTCTATTATAATAATAAATACAGTACAAAACAACAGAGGTAAATAGGCCACAATTATGAGAGTTATATGGCTTAGCATACATTCCCAATGTCCAGTCCATATGTATTAAACTCATGGAGATGGTTAGATAGTAGAATGTTAAAGTCAGGTGCCAAATACAAATGTTCTTCCTTTTTAAGACTGAATTCCATTATATATTTCATCTTATCATTCACCCTTCCTTCCTTCCTTCCTTCCTTCCTTCCTTCCTTCCTTCCTTCCTTCCTTCCTTCCTTCTTTAATGGGTGTTTAAATAGCATGAACATGGGGGCACATACATCTTTTTTTGACTGCTTCCTTTCATTCCTCTTGGATGTATCCTAAGGAGTGGAATTGCTGGATCATATGAGAACTCTATTTTTAATTTCTGAGGACCTGCCATGCTGCACTCACAGCAGCTGTATCCTCTTTATATCCCTACAGCAAGGCACATGGGCTTCAGTTTCTTGGCATCGTGGCCAGTGTTTGTGGTTTCTTAATAACAGTGATTCTACTGTATGTGAGATGGTTTCTCATTATGCCATTGATTTACATTCTCCTAATGATTACTGATGTCCAGAAAGTGTTCATGCGCTTGCTGATGGGTTCGTTTGTAATGAGAAGCGGGGGTCTCACCTCGGTGAGAACCATTGCTGTCTGACCAAGCCCAACCTGAAATCACTAGTGTCTTCATCTCACTGCTCTCATGCTTGTTTCACTACAGTGGTTTTTGTTGTTGATGATAATCTTCCTGCCTAAAGTGTATTTGTGCTCATCGGGACAGCATCTATGATCTCTGGAGTCTCCACGGGGCAGCCTAGGGTACCAGGCACCTTAAAGTTACAAGGCACCACAGTGACAAAACGGATGCTGAGATAATTGCACAATTAGACTGGCAAAGAAAGGGAGAGCTTGGCTTACTTGTGCCTTTCATGATAGCTTTAAAGAGACTCATGAAGATACTTATCTGGATGACCAAAGAAATTATGTTTTTTAATTTAGTTCCAGGATCTGAAGTTGAGCCTTGAAGGAGCTGAGTCATATGTTGTCTCTTCTGTTATCTACCATATCAAAGTTATGTTCAAAGCCTGGCAAGATTGCACAGTGGGTAAAAGGCACTTGGTGCCAAGCCTGACCACCTGAGTTTGATTTCTGCGTCCTACATGGTGGAAGAAGACAAATGACTCTTGCCAATAGTCCTTTGACCTCTATACTTGTGAATACATACAAAAGAACACACACACATACACACCTACTAGCAAATAATAATTTAAAATTTATATATATGTATATATATATGTATTTATTAGGGTGACAGAGTTATCTCTTAGCCTGCTACTTAACAATAAACACACATAGAGACCTTTTACATTTTAGTAAGCCTTAACGCAGGGAATCTAAACCCTCTATGCTAGTCTTTTACCTCCCCAGATAGAACCCCACAGTACTTGCATATACTCCATCATGGTAATTCTCAATGCAAGCTGTTCTCTGCCATGTGCCCTCATTAGCCCATGGTATCTCCTTTCACTCCTTCCTCTTCCTGTGATCCAATCTGCCTTCCTTCCTCCCAAGTCCTAGAACCTTTGCCCCGCCTCTCTCCCTTGCCTAGCCCAGGCTATAGGCTCCTTTATTTAATCAATCAGAGATGACTTAGTAGACCAGGTTACCCAGCATCACATTTGCTCAGTACATCACATACATTAAGGAAGCCGGGAGACAAACAATTAACATTTGAATACAAGCCTTTCAGATTATCCTAACACACACACACACACACACACACACACACACACACACACACACACGTGCAGATACGCATGCAAGCACATGCACACACACTAAAACGTAGTAACCTTTTCTGAAAAAATAAGATGAGCTTATTTTTAGAATGGAAGTTTTAGAGCTTATTCTTTGTGGTTTCTCAGGAAATGACAAGAGATCAAATGTTTGAAACAGTACCTGGGAAGTGCTGTAGGAAAAGCAGTACTTGGCAAACTCAGCACCTCCCATGTCCTCCTTCAGCTCAGGAACAAACATTTCAGTCACTGTTGCATACAAATATTTTCTTTGTATTCCCTCTCCTTTAAAGAAAAAAAAAAAAAAGAAACCACGATTCTAAAAAAGTAATAAAGTACTTCCAGATTTTAGCTAAACAAAACCTCCCTTGATTTGATAGGAACAAACTCTGATCAAAGTCACAAGTTTTGTGCTACACCCTGTGGCCATAAATCCAGATTCACTTGGTTGGACAAAGAAATGCTCTTCAGAGGGGAAAACAAACTTCAGCTGGTCACTGCAGTGATTGACTGAGCAGCGTGAGTTCCTTCAGTTCTCAGAAGTCCACGGAGGTGCCTGGGTAACTAGGCCTCCAGCACTTGATCCAAAACCAATCCATCAAGACCACAACCGCCAGAATGTTCATTGATCATTGATGTTTTTATATGAATTATACGTTCTTCATACATAGTCAGAAAATATGTGATTTCTTTCTTTTTGGAAAATGAGAGCTTTGTTTTGAGTTTTTTGTATTGCTGGATTCTCCCCACCCCATTCCTGCTTACATCTTGTTGCCCTTCCAAAGAGCCATGAAGGGGAAATCTTTATGTTCCCCATTTTTGCCTCTATTCCTATATATTACTTACTTATTTCATTGCTGTTGCAAAAACACCTGACAAAAGCATCTTCGGGAAGGGGAGGTTCATTTTGACTCATCATTTTAGGTAATATAATCCATTATGATGGGGAAGTCGTGGCAGAGGAGTTTGATATGGTTGGTCATGTGGTATCTAGTCAGGGATAGATCTCCAGAGGGAGAGAGATCTTGGCTCACTTTCTCCTTTGTAAGCTCTCCAAAACCCGAACCCATGAATGGGGGCCATCCATAGTTAAGAAAGGTTTTCCCTTGCAGAAGGTATGATGGCTCCCTGATAAGCATCAGAGAAAAGATTGTTCATCGCAGAAGAGTGTCTCCTTAATGGAGGAAATTTATACCCGTTTTCGGTTGTGGGTTCAGGAACAGCAGCACACTGACCACTTGAATACCAGGCTCAGATTGATGGAAGTTTATTGAATGCTTATACAAGACTGACCGGTCAGGGACCCCCAATCTTGGATTTAGGAACCAGGACTGAGTCCCTGAGCTGTTCCCAGAGTGAGTTTTTAAAAGAAAAATCATAATCAAGCAGGGAAAAGAATAAAAAAAATCAAAACAATAAACTCTATCCCAGGTACATTGTGTTTAACCAAGCAAGAAGCACCAATCCTCTATCAGATACTTATGCCTAGGCAACTAAATAAAGCTTTTTAAGATGATAAGTTGGGGTTTTGGGCAGGAGGGGACTTAGGGGCTTTCCAGTTCCTCATCATTTTAGGGAGTGGAACATGGCAGGGTATTGTGGTTTTATATAAGCAGAGCATATATCATTTATTCAGGCAGAACAGTTACAGTTAACAAAAGGTAATATTTTTATGTCAGGCAAGCAGAGCCTGAGAACTTGAACTTAATTTCACCTTATGATTAAGATGGAGGCTAAAGACAAAAATGACTTAAGGTATGCTAAAAGCTGCATCAGGCCTTAGTTATGCTGAAGGCTGAAGTAGGCTTCTGGAAGGGCTTAACTTAAGTAGGTTTCAACATTTTCCACCCAGAAGGCTGGGAGTGGATGCTGTTAATGACTTGGTGACTTCTGCTATTTGTAGAGCCAGACCTCACCCATATCCCCCAGAATGTTTATCTCAGACTTTCCCTCCCTAGACACTTAGCTTTGTTTCTCAGTCAATAGAATCCATCCTTGTAGAAGACTACAGACTTATAACTCCATGTGAAGAGGCATGAGACCCTGGGCAACCCTTATGCCCATAAAATTACACCAAGACCATCTAGTATTTCAATGCTTAGGCCTTAGCTGGACAGACTCTCAACTAGCTCACCCAAGTTAACCCAGCCACCTGACTAGTTGTACCTTTTGTGCCCACAATCACATCTGTCTCCTGTCATGTCTCCTGGAAAAAAGGCTTTCCCCTTTCTTCTTCCCAGAGTTCCTTTCTCTCTCCTAGGGACCTCTGCCTTCCTCTTCCCTTTCTGCCCAGCTATAGGCTGTTAGCCTTTTTATTCAAGCCAATCAGAGAAAGCCTCAGGTGGGGCAGTAACCAGATCTCAGGGCACTGAAATCAGATCTGAAAACCGTGCAAGAGAGCCTACTCCAACATAACCTTAGGGAAGATGTCACATGTACTTTATAGACTACTGACTTTTATGTATATCTTGTTTAGAGACTACATTACATCCTAGGCCCTTAAGCTACAGAACCATGTTCATTGTTGAGGCCACATGTACTTTGGATAAGAGTTTTGATGTAGTCATGCCTTAAATATATTGTACACATGGAATTGGGATGGTTGTTACCAGGAAAGTTTTGTCCAAAGTTTACTGTACTTAAAAATGTCTAAAACTGCCACTAACTGTTATAAACTGCAACTAACAACAAGACCATGTATTAAAAAAAATAAGGTCCTTTTGGGAGAAGTTGGTTGGGGAGTGAGTGAATATGGTCAAAGCTCATTTATAAATCAAATGAACCCCACCCAGTCCAGTCCAGTCCCATCCACTATTGAAAAAAAAAATTAATTAAATTACGTTGGGCACCATTTGTAGAAATAATTAACCATCCATTATAAATGACCACAAACAGACACTATGTGGATTTTACAAGCCTTGGCCTGAATTGAGCAATCTCGGCCCATCTAAGCTAGCTCTTAATTCTTTTACCCAAATATGACCCCATATATACATACGTCCCCTTGGACTGCTATTCTCCATGTTATACGGATGTTCCTGGCCACGTGAAATGAGGTTCTATTTTCTAACCCATGGCATTTGTCTTCTTCTCCTTGCTCCTGGCTGGAATGCATTAATCCTCTGTCTAAAGCGCAGGCTTCCTGTTCTAATCTCAGGAAGTCCCACTTTTCTCTGTCTTTGCCCAATCTCAAGCCTCGGCTTTTTATTTAACCAATCAGAGTCAATGTAAGTAACAGACAGCAAGCAGGACCAATTAATTAACATTTAGAATGCTTAACACTACACCATCACACTATCTTGTCTAGTCCAGTGTCCAATTTCCAGAGTCCAGTCCAGCATCAAGTGTCAGGTGCCTATGCTAGTGTACAGTGTCCAGTCCAGTGGACAGTATCCAGTGTCCAGGCTAGTCAAGTATGTCTAGTGTCCATTCCAGTCCAATATTCAGTGTCCAGTTCAGTATCCAGAGTCCACTGTCCAGTGTCCAGTGCAGTATCCAGAATCCAGTGTCCAGTCCACTGTCCTGTCCAGTGACCAGTGTCCTATACAGTGTCCAATTCAGTGTCCAGTCCCAGAGTCCAGTGTCCAGGCCAGTCCAATATCCAGGGTTCAGTACAGTTCAGGGTTCAGTGTCCAATGTCCAGTGTCCAGTGTCGCTACAGTGTCAAATCCAGTGTCCAGTGCCCAGTCTTGTCCAGTGTCCAGTCTTCAGCCTGGTGTCCTGGCTGGTCCAGTGTCCAGTGTTCCATACAGTGCCCAGTTTAGTGTCCAATCCAATTTCCAGTCCAGTATCCAGTGTCCAGTCCAGAGTCCATTAAAGTGTCCAGTCCAGTGTCCAGTGTCCTATGTCTAGTACAATGTCCAGAGTCCAAAACCCCCCCCCATGTCCAGTGTCCAGAATTCAGTGTCCAGTCCAATGTCCAGTGAGTAGTTGGTTCACTGACATCCTTCAAAATGACTCACTGATTTATTTTCAAATTTTCATTATATAATAATGTATATTTTAATAAGTTGTACTAAGCTGATATATTTTAATTAGCTCAAGTCTTTGACCATTTAAAGCTGTTTCAAATTAGATTTTCCCAAAGAAGCTTTTTAAAGTGCTTTTGTGGAGAAAGACATAAAATTCCTTCTGGATGGTCAGCTCATAGACCAGTAGCACACAAATGTTTAATCAAAAATTCCTAAAATAGGGCTGGAGAGATGGCTCAGCGGTTAAGAGCACTGGCTGCTCTTCCAGAGGTCATGAGTTCAATTCCCAGCAACCACATGGTGGCTCACAACCATCCATAATGAAATCTGGTCCCCTCTTCTGGCCTGCAGATATATACCTGCAGACAGGACACTGTATACATAATAAATAAATCTTTAAAAAAAAAATTCCTAAAATAAAAATCTTTCTTTTTGGATTGAGAATACAGCTCAGTGGTAGACTGCTTGCCTAGAATGCATGAGGCTCTAAGTAAAATTCCCATCACTGTGAAATGTGCATCCACATTTCACATAAATACATGTATTTAAAGAATGAATCTCTTCACTATAGTTCTAAGTCACATGTCTACCCTGTGATTTACTATGCTATGCACATTCTGAACTATCTAAAAACAAAAATTATAAATTATGAAGTCAAGATTAAATCATGTTTTAAAAAGAGTGGCCTCTTCTGAGAACACTGGGGCCAGCTCTCTCAGTCACTCAGTAGAGCAGAAAGAAAAATCTCAGCCATGGCAGACAGCCCCTCCTTTGTCTGGTGAGAAGCCAGTTGGCATAAAGAGGACTGCCAACCTCCTCTGGAGCCTGGAGCTCACAGTCCTGTTTCCTGCCAAGAGACAGCTGAGATCCCTAAAGCACCCTAGCCTCCTACCAGGCTCTATAAACATCCAGCAAGTGGATGAGCAGGCTTGAGGTGAATATCTGTTCTGAGTATCCACGTGGTTGGCTTCACACATACAGGAATAGAATAAGGCCTCTCTCTGAGAAGGGAACATCTGAAATTGGACAAATTTTCCTTCTTTAAAAAGAATTAAAACACTCTACCCCTAGAGGCATTGCAGATGTGACTGCTATGTCACATGTGCATCAGTAGGTGGCAGAGAGGAGAGAGGCTATATCTACATTTAGTGTTCTGACCTATGAACATCTGAATGAATAATATCCTAATATTCCTGGGGGGGAAAAAAGCAAGCTGGCTACCAACAACACTTTGGTGCCATGAGGCAGCCTGGGAGGACTACCAGACCAGTACCAGGCAAGTACCAGATAGGCTCCAGGACAGGAAACAAATCAGAAAGTAGAAGAACTCTGCCTGGCCCTGGATGTAGGGGTTGTGGGTGGGCCAGCCCTTAGGGAGTGAGTGTGGGAGAGCCAGCCCTGTCCTCTGTCTGCTATGTGGTAGTGTTGGCCAGGGAAAGATACCCTCCCCTCCCTTTTGCCCTCACTACCATTGGCCGACAGGAGATCTGGCCAGAAGGGGTCACAAGAGCAGGAGAGCTGTCCTGCCCCTCACATGCTGCAGCACTCAGAAGAGCAGGCCCTACACCTTTCCATAGTAGAACTGGCCATGCAAGTGGGGGTTGCAGGTCCAGAACCAGGGCTTTGAGTTGTCCCACCCCAACATCTACCCCATGGATGAACTGCTGGAGTGCAAGAAGAGGCCAGTTCCACAACCCACGACTGCAGGATCTCTATGCCACAGGACAGTTATGACATATCTGAGAGGAGTTCCAGTAAGGTTCCAGTGCTGATGGAGTAGCAGAAACCAGGGGCCTCGTACCAGACCAAGGAGTCATTATAATGAACATTTGCAAGCAGAATGTGTGGACAAAAGGGAATATTGTGGGACATACTGAGATATACTGCAGCTTCCACAATGAGCTCTTATTTTTTATGCTGGGACAGATTGCAAGGGTGAAGCGTGGGTCTGAAGGGAGGTGAGAGATGAGAGGGAACAGGGTGCATGATGTGAAATTAACAAAATAAAAAATTTTTGAATAATAAAAAAATAATTCAAGAGATAGTCACCCAGAGAAGGTAACTCTTCTTTCTATGTTGGTAAAAGAAGCTGAAGAACAAACAAATGGGGCAAGCAAGATAGCTCAGTAAGTTAAAGCACTTGCCATCAAGCTCAGTTGGACTGAGTTCAACCCCCAAGACTCAGGTGGTGAAAGGAGAGAACTGACCTCCACACATGACTGGTACCACTCCCAACTGTACACAAGCAAAACAAGGAATGAAGGTCTCTGACTTGAGTATGATAAAGGAAGGATTGTGTAAGAAATCTGGTTGAGAAAAAAACTTTCAAACGCTCAAGGATTTGGCTCCATCATCACTAGCAGATTCTTCTTTGCACTGCTGTGTTGGTCAATTTACACTATAATGCAAGGGGATGGAGAAGTGTCTCAGTGGTTAAGAGCATTTGGTGGCTCTTCCTGAGGACTTTGGTTCCATTCCCAGCAACCACATGGCAGCTCACAATCGTTTGTAACTCTGGTTCCAGGGGATTCTATGCCCTCTTCTGGCCTCTGTGGGCACTGAATGAATGTGGTACATAGACAATGAAGGCAGAACACCCATACATATAAAATAAAAATAAAGGAAAAAAATGATGGAGAATGTCAAATTGTTGTAATATCCACCTAAATTGCAAATGTTCATGCATGTCAAAAACTCTCAATCGTGTTTTAAAAGCATGAGACATCAGAAGGTGTGGCAAGTCTGGGAAGTGATGTGGTTCTTATACTCTTTCTTATCTGTTCTGTGTGTCTGATGTTGCAGATTTTTGTTCTCTAAAACAATCAAAACTCAGAGCAATATCTTTTAAAATGGTGACCACATTATCTTCATTCTTTTTGTAAAGGGATAAAAGTAAATTTGAACAAAACCAACATTTCTCCCCTGACAATTTCAGTCTCAACTTAAGCGTATAAAGTTTTCTTAATTGAACTTGCAGGCAGATGAGAACTTGGGGAGATTTACAGAGAAGGATAGCCTTTACGAGGTGGCAGACTATGTTAACTGGTTCACCTTCTGAAGTTTGTGCTGAAGTAGTCACTCCTTTCAGTTTGCTCTTTGACCTCCACATACGTGCTATGGTATGCTAGCATATACCCCCCCCCCGCCCCCCAGAAAATCTAAGGTTTGCATATGAAAGAAAACATACTGTATTTATTTTTCTGAATTTGGTTTATTATACTTAACTTGCAGTTCCATGTATTTTCCTGTAAACACCATGATTTCAATTTTTGTGGCTGAAAAAAATTATATTGTAATTTAATTTAATATAATTTTAAAATATAATATATAATAGAGCATTTTATATATTTTAACATAATAAAAATAAAGCAAAAATCATGCTGTATAGTTCCAAGTTCCATGATATGTAGTATATCATGCTGTATATTTCATATATACCATGTTGATACTGCCTCTGAAATTCTTTTGTTTCCTAACCACTGATACTGTATTTAAAGTTAATGGAGCCATGAATGTAGGCAGTCTAGGGGGATTTACAACTTGTTTCCTCAGATGTCAAGGTACTTCCCTGAAGGTAAGAGCCATGATTATCTATCTTCTCTATCTATCTATCTATCTATCTATCTATCTATCTATCTATCTATCT
>CAJQZJ010033087.1:3097809-3151905 GCA_907164525.1 Lophiomys imhausi | reverse complement strand
TCTATCTATCTATCTATCTATCTATCTATCTATCTATCTATCTATCTATCTATCTATCTATCATCTCTCTATGCATCATCTATCTATCTTCTCTCACCTATCTATTATCTCTCTCTCTCATTTATCTATCAATCTAGAGAAAAGAGATTTATTAGAATTACTTACAGGCTATGGTCTAGCTATTCCAACAATGACTTTCTAACAACAGTAGTTCCAAGAATCCAGTAGTTGTTCAATCCATAAGGCTGATGTCTCAGTTGGTCTTCAGTGTCCATCAGAATCCTGGAGAAGTAAGCTCCAATGCCAGTGATGGAATGGACTTGGTAGCAAGACCAAAAGCAAGCAGGCAAAGGGAAACCAAGCTTCCTTCTTCAATGTCTTTTATCTAGGCTGCCAGTAGCAGATGTGGCCTAGATTAGAGGTGCTTCAGCCCAACTCTAAAGATCCAGATTAGAAGTGGGTTTTCTCACTTCAAAGGATTTAATTAAGAAGAAAAATCTCTCACAGATGTAACCAGATGCTTGGGTTTTAGTTAATTCTAGATGTAGTCAAGTTGAGAACCAAGAGTAGGCTTTACATATATATTGAATAAACTATGACTGGTGTTGATGTAAGTTGTGTTCTGGCCCCTGAGAATGACTGTATTCCAAGGTAAAGAACAGAGAATTGGCACAAACATGACTCAAGTGTGACAAAGGAACTATATCCACTCATGTGAAAGTGATGAATAGTTGACCAGCCTGCTTGGGTAAGTGAACTCTGTTTCATCCCGAAAGCTCATGCTCATGGGGATATATCTAGTAAAGCCCCGTGCTTAGAAGATAAAAATACCAGTGCAGAGCATGACAATAAATGCTGGATGACAGCAATAGAGCAAAGAAAACCATGTGCTTGGTTCTGGAGGTGGGAACTCAAGCCAGCAGTTATAGAATTATCAGGACTTCTTCCTATCCTCACCTTACAGCTTAGGTCAGCTTCCTGGACAGGAGGCTGCAATCCCAGTGCCTATAGCTATCCATGTTCCCCTTCACCATCCTTACAAATTTAGTTGACCTGTGGCCTGCTCTGACCAATGAAGTGTTCATAGAAGTGACATATGTCATTCCCAGGCAGAAGCACTTAAGAAGCCAGTGCCCAGTTCTCCAAGCTCTCTTCCCTCTCACTGCAGTAATCGTGGCCATGAGTGTTGAGTTTAGAGGCAATTCAATTAGAGCAAGCAGGTGGACTGTATTTATTCTAACTCTGCTCACTAAGGTGCTGACCTTGGATAGAGTGTTAGAGCCTGGGGTATGTCTCTCAGGCAAATGTTCTGCTATACAGACTTTCCTGTCTGGCAAGACAGAGAACACAGAGGCATTATGATTAAAGAAGATTCCAGGCTAAAGTTCTGAGGAGCAGAGGCTTGTGGAAAATGTGGAGCAGAAAAGGGTGGGACAAGAGGAAATGGGAGAACTGTCCATCTGGAACAGGAAAGAACAAGAGAGGGTGAGAGAATTGTCTATCAGGAACAGGGAACGAGCCTTGATCGCTCTTCTAACTCCTCCAGCAACTGTAACCACCTGCCATTCAAGGGCAGAAGGTAAGGTCTTTCAACAAGGACCAGGATGCACTCTAGCTAGATTAAGTAGAAAAAAGATATGTTATGGGTGTCTTGGGATAGCTATAGGCACTGTAACTAATAGCTTATAGAGAAACCGCTTCTAAGTTTTCTTTCCAGGAAGTACTCCCAAAGCCTCCCTGCATAACTGGGTTACCAGATACTGATGAAGACACTGTCCATCTGAACCAGGATCAGCTCCCATACCTGTGCAGTGAAGATCAAATAAACTAGAAGACTGTTCTTCTCAGTTGCTAATTCAAGACTTGAACAAATGCAAGAAATCAGCCCAAACTAAGCCACATGAGAATATGGGAAACATCATTTTACTTTGTAACCCCTGCAGTTGGGAAAGCCTAGAAGTAGAGTTAAAGTCACGCATGTCATTCGTCGCATCACATGGGACAAGATAGAAGAGGAGCAACCGAGGTTGGTAAGTGGGACCCTTTCTTTAGTGTCTCCTTGCCTTTCTATTGTCTTTCTCTTCTCAAAACTGAAATCTCAGCAAGTGTACATCTCTCTGTGTCATTTGTATTTGGTTGAACCGTGTGCATTTCTGTATTTGTGTCCCTGGATTTCAGAACATTAGAAGCTGCAGCAGTATGACTTTGTTGCCTATGAATGCTCTATTGACAAAGGTAAATTAAACCTTTTAAAAACTATAGTTCTAAATCAAATGTGATTCTTTGACTCCTTTTAAAAATTCTTCAGAAATATATTTTTATGAGTTATTGGAGAAGTTCATGCATGCATACAATGTATTTTGATTGTAGTTACCCCTCACTCCTCCTCTTAAATTCACTCCAATCCTTCCCAACTTCATGTTCTCTCAGTTTATTTTTAACCCAATGAGTCCAATTTGTGCTATCCCATATGCTCATGGGCATGGGATCATCCATGGGAGTATGGTCAACCTACCAGAGGCCATATAACCTTAAAGAGAACTGATTTTCCATTTCCCAGAAGCCATCAGTAGTCAATAACTCCTTAGCTAGTGTCAAGAGTCCTTTTCCCTCCATGTTGAAATGTAGACTATTTTGTTCTTGTGCATGTCTTGTGCAGGCAGCCACAGCTGCACTGAGTTCATTTGTGCCACAGTCTGTCATGTCCAGAAGACACTGTTTTGAAGCTTATAAAACAGTAAGTTCTCTTTTGTCACTAAATGAAAAATCCAGTGCCAAGAATGAGTCACTTCTAGTTGAATTATTGGCTAAAGGGTCCCCATAGAAATCCCCAAACAACTTAGACTATTGACAAAGTATTGCTTGCTCTTCATAAACTGACGCTAAGACTTTATTGCTAAAAACAACACTTACATATCTCTTACATACAGAGAAGTCGACCCTAACTGCAGACTTCATCCCTGCTGATTATTCATGGCACTGGAAGGTATTCCATATGCTACTAGAGGGGAAAGGTAACCACAAACCCTTCAACAAACTCTTCCATCTACAATGGTGATCTGTCTTGCAAAATATGCTGGTGCAATAGCGGTACAAAAGTTGTGACAGTAACCAACCATCATCTGCTTGGATTTTAAGGCTCACTCCATGAGATGGATCTCATGCCTGACACTGCTCAGGTATCAAAGGGCCTGAGACTGGATAGGTCATGGCCTAGAGGAAAACCAAATACTATTGTTCTTCTAAAGGAACATTGTAATGAAATGACTCCTAATTACATTGTGCTCTACCCATAGATCAGTGCTGTGATACCCACAACTGAACAAAATGCAGAAAGTGAGAGACTTTGGAATCCTCAGTCCTCAATGGATGTCTTCATAAAACCCCTCTCAGGGATCAGGGAACTAAGTGGAAGGGTAGGCTAAAAATTGTAAGAGGCAGAGGGAATGGACTCCAAAGAAACAGAATCTTCGAAACACAACAGGGATGATGGACACATGAACTCACAAACACTGTGGCAGCATGCGCAGGCCCTGTACAAGTTCAAGTCAGGCAGGGCCCCAGAGCTGAGAGGGGAAGGGACACAAGCTCCCACCCCTAATCAAGAAGCTATCCAGCTGACATCTGTTTGCAAAGGAAAAAGTAGTTTTCTCCAAAGGAGTCTTGCTGGGTATATTAACTACACTTCAGGATAGGCTCCAGGCCAGCAGTAGACAAACAAAACAAAACAAAACCAAAAACCAAAAACCAAAAAACAAAAAAAACAAAATACCCAAAAACAACTCAAAGGTATTTTTGTAAACTTTTGTCTCAAGATGTTTTGTTTGGCAGTTTTGTTTGTTTGTTTGTTTTGGTTGATTGGGTTTTTTGTTTGTTTGTTTGGTTTTTGTTTTTGTCTTTCTGATCTTTTGCTTGTATACTGTGGTCTCTGATATTGTGTTTTATGGGTTTCTTTCTGTGGCTATGTGTCAGTAAGTATATGATTCTTGTGCTTTTTCCTTTTTCTTTAAATTCTGGTTTGTTTTGTTTGTATACATAGAGAAAGAAATAAGGTGTAGAGTGTGTGGGAAGGTGGGGATATGGGGAGGATCTGGGAGGAGTTGGGGAGGGAAAACAATAATCAGAATATATTATTTAAAATTTATTTTTAATAATTTTAAAAAAGTAAAAATAAAGTGGCAAGTTTCTTTAAAATGGCTTTTTTTCCCAACATGCTTTGTGCTAGCTATCTCTTCCTTTATGTTTTGTTTGTTTTTCAAGACAGGGTTTTCTGTGGCGCCCTGGCTGTCCTGGAACTCACTCTGTAGACCAGGCTGACCTCGAACTCACAGAGATCTGCCTGCCTCTGCCTCCGCCTCCCGAGTGCTGGGATTAAAGGGGTGCGCCACCACTACAAGGTTAGTTTCTTTACCTTCACTCCTCCCTATCTTCCCATCCCTTCCCATCCCACTTAACACTCTATCCCTCTTTTCTTCTTTGCTGTCCAAATCACCTGTGTTCTACTGTCCCTCTCCTTTAAGATCTTCCTCCCCCTTCCCACTAGTGGTGCTGTATTAGTGAGAGTTTCTAGTCCTGTGGTTAAACACCATTACCAAAGCAACTTGGGTTGGGGGGAGAGTTTATTTTGTAGCTTAAAATCCATCATCCAGAAAGTCAGGGCAGAAACTCAATCAGGACAGGAACCTGGAGGCAAGAGTTGATGCAGGGTGGCTATGGAGGAATGCTGTTTACTAGCTTGCTTCTCATGGCTTGCTCAGCCTGCTTTCTTATATTCTTTCTGGACCACCATTGCAGGGATAGCACGACTCACACTGAGCTGGGATTGCCCACATCAGTCATCAATCGAGAAAATGCTACGCAGTTTTGCCTACATGCTAATTTAATGGGGCCACTTTCTTGATTGAGGTTCCTTCTTTCCAGATGATTCTATCTTGTGTCAAGTTGACATAAAACCAGCCAGCACAGGTCCCTTCCTAGTTTCCTAGAGTCTACACATACTCTGGGTTAAACACAGAACTCTAGATAGGATGCTCAGATCCGCACGAGTAAGAACCTATGACATTTGCCTTCATGTGTCTGGGTTACCTTAGAACATGACTTTTTTCTCACAGATGAAGCTAGCACTGTTGTGGGTTCATGCACCTGCTTCCTGCACTAATATCATTAGTCTCACTGGGCTCCTCTCTAATGAGGTCAGTTGGGCTGTTTAGGGAATACTTTAAAGAGAGAATGATTAATGCAGCAGGAATGAGCTTCATGAGCACCCAGCATAAGGCCAGACATGGGGTTACTTCAAACCGTCCTGGGTCACTTGGACACTATTTTGCAACCCTTTAACTTCCTCTGCAGTGATTTTGGAGATTAAGATATAAGATAGCTGTAACAGTAAATTTTTATTTATCAAACATATATTTATTAATACTTAACAATTACCTATCCAAAATCCTAAAGCCTGAACCCTAACAAAACTTAACTCTAACCTAAAGTTTCTTAAAAGAATATTAACTTTTGGCGTGAATCCATATGGGTGGTTGATTTCTGCCAAATCTTTTAGTCTTACCATCTGTGAATCTCCTTCATCAGATCTTAAGGCAGTTTATAACGATCAGTGAAATGGGGCAGCTCTTGTAAGAATTGTCTCTTCTGTCCTTCGACCCACTTATTTGCAAGATGAAAAATTTTTTTAGGCTCACCATTCAGATGCTTTGGGCCTCCAAGGGTCTCGCTCCAGTGCTCAGTCCAATCCTGGCATTTTGGCCATTTGATACTTTGGAAATCCAAAAAAGTCTGCACAGCTTTCCAACTCTGCCAAAAGGTGTATTTTGTCATGCTCTCCACCTGTGGGGATCACTGAAGTCTCTGGATAGGTGAAGCAGGAGTGGTGACATGAAGCCTCTCGGCAAGATGAGGAGAAAGGCGATGAGGCCACGTGCACTCGTGATTTAAATCCTTTGTGTCATAATGCATCACAAAGATCTCTGCGTGAACTCCGGCCTCTCATTGCCATGGTTCTTGGCAGGCTTTTGCAAGGTACGCCCTCAAATAGTGCGTCATCTGATCCATGATCAGCTTTTTGGTGGGCTTGTTACAAGGCACACCCTTCAATGTCAACCATATCTGGATGTAACTGGATCCACTCATATCTTTTTACCTGAGAAGTCTGTCTTTTTGTTATTCAAAAATCCCTATGCTCAATTTCCCTAATCCTACCACAGATAGTTTCCAGGATTCTGTATAAACCCTGATGTTCTCTCAGTACTGGCAAAGGAAAGGCAATATCCAGTTTAGGGAGTTGTTCTAAGCATCTGATCACATCTGGAGATTTTTCTCATCCCTATATAGAATGTCTTTTTTGTTATATTCACCCCCATTACCCTCTCTTGTCTGACTCTCATTTCTGCTCATCCTCTTTTACTTTCTAATAGTCCCTCTTCTACATTCATGTCTTTTCATCATGATCCAATGAGTTTGAATAGCATTGCTCATGGAGCGTGGGTGAGTGGTACTTACAGGAGCATGGGCACCTTACCTGTGGCTGTCCTACTAAAGAGCACGTCTCTCTCTCCCACCAACCATTAACTGCCTACAAATTCACAGGAAAGAGTGAGACCTCATGACAGGATGTTGATGGGCTCAATCTTATGCAGACAATCACAGTTTCTGTGACTTCAGGAGTGTAGCAGCCTTACCACACCCTGGAGACAACATTCTGCAACATTCTGTCCCTTACTCTTGGGGACTTGGAGCACAAATGGTCATGTCCTGTTGTTATAGCATGCTAACAGGGAGACTGGAAGTGATGAGGAGAATCACTGTTCCTCATATGGAAGCTGAGAATCCCTCTTGACAGGCTTCTGTGATGTGGGATGTGTGGTTGTATGATGATGCCAGGAATCCAAGGGTTATGGAAAAGTCCAGGAAACATGGTGTTGACTGAACCTAAGGTTCTGCTTGTCTCTCACCTCTTGTTACCTTGGGATGCCAGAGAGGTATAAGCACAGAAGGAAGTGTTTCACTGAAAAGAACACCCTCCAAGACACACACAGACCTCCAAGACCTTACTTAGTTAACCATGCCTTTCTCCATTCCTCTAATACAGACATTGAAGATAGGACTTAGGATGGATGAATTGAGGGGCACAAAGAACCCTGTTTGCAGTAGATATGAAATCACACACACACACACACACACACACACACACACACACACACACGCACTCCTAGATCGTCCAATCACTCTAATGACCAGAAGGTTGGAAATGTTGGAACAAGGGCTATCTATATAATATAGGCATATTATATAGTATGGCAATGACTAATTTTACATCAGAATATGTTGGTGCTTTAGATTACAGTTAACCTAGATCACATGAGACATCACCAGAATCAGCTTGTGGTCCTATTTTTTATCATAACAGTCACCACACAATGAACGGTTTTCCTTTTCTCATGGAAGATAGCTGAGATTAGAACATTTTGATTCTTGCCTATTGTTCCTGCAAGTCACACCAGGAACTCTGGGTATCTTTCACAGAAAGATACATTTGACATATATGTTGAACAGATGACTGCTTATCTCCTGAGAAAAGTGTTCTGAGTAACTTCCTCCCTGACTTTAGCAGCAAAGGACCAAGATAAGCTACAGCTCTTTGGGCTGCTCCCAGAACAGCTGATTGATCATGGAAGTCAGTCCCCCTTAGGAGAGCAACAAAAGACGGTCGAGCCCCTGCATTATGGTTGGATTGTGGTGTTTTTGTTCTGAGACAATGTCTCATATATCCTAGGGTGGGCTCCAACTCACAGAGTGTAGCTGAAGATGACTCCAAACTTCTGGTTTTCCTCCACCTCCCAAATTCTGGAATTACACGCATGTGACACCACACCTGACTGACTCAGCTCTCGAACATTTTGTTGTACCTCCTCCAAAACTCAGAGAGTACAACTAGCATGGGAGAAACGTGCTTTGGACAATGCCTGAGAGTTTTTTAGTTAATGTTTACTCAGCCTGGATATGCCATAACAAAACACCACAGCCTGGGAAATTTACAAAACATAAATTTAAGCCAGGTGTTATGGAGTACACTTATAATCCCAGCACTTGAAAGGGAAGAGGGCATATTCAGTACCAGAATGGTCTATATATCAGGCTTCAGGCCAGCCAGGGCTATGTAGTGAGACCTGGTGTTAAAAAAGTGAAAAAAGAAATTTCCCATAGATGAGGGAGACATGGAGAGGACCAAGGTGCTGTCATGTTGGTTTCTGAGTCTCTCTCTCTATTTGCCATGTAGATGGCTGCCTTCCTCCTGTGTCTTTTTGTCTACACACAAGAGAAATCTGCATCTCACCCTCTTTGTAGAAGTCCTATTGGGTGAGGATCCCACCCTTACAGCCTCAAGACCTTAGTTAACCATGCCTTTCTCCATTTCTCTAATGCAGACATTGAAGATAGGAATTAGGATGGATGCATTGAGGGGCACAAAGAACCCTGTTTGCAGTAGATATGAAATCAGTTTGAGCATCATTCTCTTGCAATGCCAGAATTTCAACCTCATTACTTATTTAAAAAGAAACAAATTAAACCTTCCAAGAAGGCGATATCTCTTGTCATGCTGCCATGGCCACCAAACCAAGGGCCTCATTTGTGTCTTCTGCTTACTCTGTAACAGAAACTCATTCACTGGGGGACTCTCTGGCCAGGCACTGTTCCTGAACAGAGGGGCCAGTCAAGGCACTACGATCTGCTTTGCCCAGTGTCCACTGGTGGTCCATCATTGAGACTTTAATGAAGTTGTCTCCTACAGCTAGGAGCACTCCTTCCTCCTCAGCTGACTCCTATAGCTTGGAGTTTCTCTGATATTTGACACTTCAGTAGCCAGCAAAGGAAAACCAGGCCACCAAATGCCTGGATGGAGTTGGAACCACATTAGTTATTGTTCATAATCTCCACATTCTACCTTTCCCACATTATCCTTGTGGTATTTTGCTACCCTGCTCAATCAACATTTGATGCCCAGTGAATTGAAGACTTTGAGAAATTTCATAACGTGTACACATAGCTAGTTAGTGGGGCCAAGTCTGGAGCCCAGGTTGTTGGCTCTTTTGGGGTATGGATGTTATGAATCCCATGTAAAGCTGAGCTCCTCAGGGTAAGGAGATCTGCCAATTTCATAGCAATACTCTTCCTTGATGGGCATTACCAAGATCCTGTAGCAGCTGTTGTTGGTTTTCAGTGACTAAGCTTGGTTAACTAAGTATTTATCATATGAAAGAAACTTTGACCGTGGGGCCTAGCTCTGGTGGGCCTGAGCTCTAGTGTGCATTAGGGTGGCTGTGAAGGTGTGCTTTCTGTTTTCACAGTTCAGATGTACTCATGGGGCTTGGTCTATTAAGCGTTCACTAGGTTTTGGGCCTAACCACCAATTATCCAATTAAGTCACTAACACTCTAATTAAATTCCTGAAGAATTTGGTCAGTATGGATGTTCATAGTTTATAACTGTTCTGAGGAAAGATCACAGTTAAAATCTGTTTTAAAAGGCTGTGGGAATCATCACCTAGTTGCTAATTATCTGAGTGGTATATAAAATTTAAGATAAAATTAAACACTTTTTAAAGTAAAATAATATTTCTCTTTACAGTACCTCAGACTTCTTTCTTTCTGCATTAATCTCTTTTGATAATTCATCAGACGTACTTAATAGTCCTAAGTGAAATATAAATCCAAACTAAAAACCACTATGATTAAATTGGCCTTTCATATAATCTAATATTGGTGACATTCTCAGGGGAGCTCACTTATAGACCTTGCTCTTTTCTTTCACAATGTTTCTGGAACTGGAAATAAGTTCTGTTAGGACTCTCTCAAATGTGAAAGTCAGTCTTCACCAAGAGCCTGAGTGACTTAGACTAACCTAGGAAACAAATCTCCAGGCATGCCAGGGACAATGTCTCTAGAGAGGTTTAAATGAGGGTAGAGGCATTGCCGTCTATGTGGGGGACACCATCCCATAGGCTGAAGTCCTTGACTGAACAAAAAGAACGGTTTTTGTTATTGTTGTTGTTGTCATTTTAAAAACTATTTGCAGTCATTTTAAAACTATTTGCAGTCATTTCCCCAGCTTCCTTTTCCTTTCTAACTGAAGACATAATGTGACAACCACCTGTTGCTAAAATTCCTTTCTTCCTGCTGAGGTCCTAATGACAGTCTGAGGTATGGTTCAGCCTCAGTGCACTCTGGGAAAGCAGCGAGTCCACTGGGCTTTTTTACAGAGCACACGTGAAGAGTAACCTGCAGGTGAGTGGTGCTCCTGCCCAGCAGCCTACATTTACCTAGTAGAGATGACAGTTTCCCTTAGCTGCAAGGGCGGAGCCCTATTCTTTATTTTTCCCTGGCCTATATACTCTAATGTCTCTCTGCGGCTAAATGCAATTAGTATCGAGTTATGTCCAGTAGGTAGGGAGAGGTTGGATACTCAGGTGAGGGTCTTGTGACCATCCTCCTTGTATCTCCCCCTGTGAGGAGATATAAATAGCCACCAAGCCCAGCTGGGAAAATCCTTTTTTAAGAGGGTACAGTTGAACTCACCAAGTCACCCACAACACCACCTCACTACCTCACTTTCTCATTGTCAGCCTCCCTTGCCACAATGGAAACTTGAGCCAACATACAGCCCCTCTGTCCTTTAGGTGCTTCTATCAAGTTTGTGTCACAGCAGTGAGAGAAGTGGTCGCTACATCACACTGCCTTGACTAGGGGTCCTACTAAAATGCCACGAGCTCTCCATCACATCCAGTTTCTAGTTATTGAACAAAGAAACTCACCAATCATGCTTTCTTCTTCAGCTCGCTGCTAGTGCTGTGTTCTTTATTCCCTTTTCCCATTGTGTCTGCTTTTATGGACTATGGGGTGTTCAGCTTATATTCTGCATCAGAAAAGCATGGCAGTATGTGATGTGATAGTTGTCCCTGCTCTGGAGATGTTGCATGGTGGTAAAGTACTTGTTTAGCATGTGAAGTCCTGGGTTCCATCTGCATCATCATAAGGGATTGTTAGAGAAAGCCTATGTGGGGTGTTTGATGACTAAGAGCAAAGGTTTGAGAATCCAGTTTTGGTTTAAATTGTTTCCTCTTTTGTTTCCTAACTTCCTGAACTCTGACAAACTTCTAAAGGCTCCTAAGCTTCATTGACCTATCCTTGAGTTAGTCCCTCATTGGTAACGATCTGTGAGTTCTCTGCCTTTAGGAGGATACTTTGCTGGCCTGACAGGTGGCAGGTAAGAGCACTTATTGCTGTGGCAAGGCTTGACTTCCCAGCACCCACATGGTGGCTGCCACTCCTAACTCCAGTTCCAGGGAGGAACTGACACCCTCTTCTGATTTCTTTAGGCATAGGCATGCACGTGGTGTACATACATTTGTGTAGGCAGAACACATTCATATACATACAAATAAACTGTTAGAATGTTTGGGTAGCATGCCCAAAACCCTGGACATTATGCTGATTGGACCAAATGAGTAGGAGAAAACAACCACTTTGGACTTGTTGGTAACACATATGAGAATCAGGGGATGGGGGATAAATACAACCAAAATTCAAGAGCCTTCTTCCTGAGGGAAATTTGTAGAATGCCACTGGTGTGGGGCATGCAGAGACATTCCTTCTAAGGTGAAGGATAAGTTATTATATGCACCTGTCCCCTCCCACCACTAAGAAAAAGCACAATGTTTAATGACCTACTTGGATTCTGGAGACAGCACATTCCCCACTTGGGTGTGTTACTCTGGCCCGTAGAGCAAGTGACTCAGAGCTGCTAGCTTTGAGTGGAGCCTGGAACAGAAGGCTCTTCACCAGGTCCAGGCTGCTGTGAAGGCTGCTCCACCATGTGAAACATACGATCCAGCAAACCTGATGGTATTTGAGGTGGTAGTGACATATAGGGATGCTGTTTGGAGCCTTTGGCAGGTGAAACACAGAGGGATCCTTGGGATTTTGGAGTAAGACTCTACCATCATCTGCAGACAACTATTCTCCCATTGAAAGACAGCTCTTGGCCTGCTGTTGGGTCTTAGTGGGAAATGAATATTTGACAATGGGCCACCAAGTTAACATGTTACCTGAGCTGGGTGTTATCGGAACATAATGTAGGACATGTGCTACAGCAATCTGTTACCAAATGGAAGTAGTACATACATGATCTGGTCCAACCAGGTCCTGTGGTACAAGCAAGTTACATGAAGTTGCTCAAATGCCGATGGTCTCTACTCCTGTTACAATACTGTGTGCTGTCAAGCACACACCTATAGCCTCATGGGGTGTTCCCTATGATTGATTGGCTGAGGAAGAAAAGAGTAGGACCTGGTTTACTGATGGTTCTGCACATTGTGGAGGCACCATCCAGAAGTGGACAGCTGCACCATTACAACCCCTTTCTGGGACAACACTGAATGACACTGGTGAAGGGAAATCTTCACAGTGGGAGGAACTTTGGGCAGTAAACATGGTCATACATTTTGTTTGAAGGAGAGATGGCCAGATGTGTGGCTATTCACTTATTCATGGGCGGTAGCCAATGGATTGGCTGGATGGTCAGGGGCTTGGAAAGAGCACGATTGGAAAATTGGTGGGAAAGATGGTTCCTGCAGAGCAAACATGTGGATTGGTCTCAGTAAATGAGCAAAGGATGTGAAGATAGTTTTATCCCATGTAAATGTTCATCAAAAGATGACTTTAAAAGAGGAGGAATTTAATAGTCAAGTCGATAGGATGACACATCCTGTGGACAGTCAGGTTCTTTCTTTCCTCAGTCATCCCTATCATTGCCCAGTGGGCCCATGAACAAAGTGGCCATGGTGACAGAAATAGGGTCATGCCTTGGCTCTACAACATGGACCTCCACTCACCAAGACTGACCTGGATACAGTGGCTTCTGAGTTCCAGAGAAGCCAACAGCAGAAAACAACACTGAGCCTTAGATATGGCACCATTCCCTGCAGTGACCAGCCAGTGACCTGGTGGCAGGACCACTACATTGCACACTTCCTCCATGGAAAGGAAAACTCTTTGTCCTTATTGGAGTAGATACTTACTCTGGTTATGGATTTGCCTTTCCCGCATGTAATGCTTCTGCTAAAACCACCATCCATGGACTTACAGAGTGCCTAATCACTGTCATGGTATTCTATACAGTATTGCTTCTGACTTCACAGCCAGAGAAGTAGGATGGTGGGCCCACAGTCATGGTCCACATAAATCCACTGGTCTTACCGTGTTCCCCACCATTCTGAATCATCTAGCCTGATAGAAAGATGGAATAGCCTCATGAAGACAGTTTTAGCACCAATTACGTAGCAACAACCTAAAGGGCTGCGGCAGGGTTTTCCAACAGGTAGTGTATGCTTGGAATCAGCGTCCAATATATGGTGATTTCTCCTGTAGCCAGGACCCATGGGTCCAGGAACCAAGGAGTGGAAAAGAGAATAGTTCCACTCACTATCACCCCTAGTGATCCACTAGGAAACTTTCTGTTTCCCATTCTTGTGACCTTAAGTTCTGCTGGCCTAGAAGTTTGGTTCCAGAGATGGGAGCACTACTGCCAGGAGCCACAACAAACATTCCATTGGACTGAAAATTGGACTTCTGTTGTCCTTAAATCAACAGGCTAAGAAAGAAACGACAGTGTTGGGGGGGCAGAGAGTGAATGATCTAGATTATGAAGGAGAAATTGGATTGCTTCTTCACAGTGGAGGTAAGAAAAAGAATGTCTGAAGTGAAGGAGATCCTTTAGGGTGTTTCTTTGGTGCTATCTTGTCCTGCGATTAAAGGCAATGGGAAATTACAACAGTCTAATCCAGGGAGGATGACAAAGGGCACAGAAACTTCAGAAATGAAGGTATGGGTCACTCATCCAGGAAAAGAGCCAAGACCTACTGAAGTGTTTGCTGGGCACAGAGGAAATACAGAGTGGACAGTAGAGGAAAGTTTATGAATAGCAGCTAAAGCCATGTGACCAGTTACAGAAATAAATATTATAACTGACATGAGTGTTTCTGCCATATTTTGTTAAGAATATGTTTGTGCAGATCACTTGTTCTCTTTCCTTGATTTCCTTATCATATAATGTGACATCAATTAATAGAATATCAATGATTATCATATTTAAGTTTGAGATACTAAAAGAGTTCCCCTGAAGGGACATTGCCACCTATTCTAAAATTTATAATGTGTTTGCAGTTGTACAAGGGATAGTTGTATCATGTTAGGCTTAATTATAACCTGGTTAAATATATAATGCATTTGTAATTGTATGAGACATGTTAAGTATAATTATGACCTAGTTGTTGGTTTCATTTGGAAATTAAGCATGGCTTAAGGAGATATGATTGTCATGTTGACAAAGGGTGAACTTGTGCTGGCTAGACTACACATGGAATTTACTAAAATCCATGTGACTGAGTACACCTGTGATGGGTTTTTGTCTTAATTAAATCATTTGAAGTGGGAAGACCCACTTTTAAACTAGAACTTCTGAGGTGAGAAGATACACTTTTAATCCATGTCTTTTAGTTGGGCCTTTAATGTGGGCCACACCTTCTGCTGGCAGCCCATATAAAGGACAGGGAAGAAGAAAGCTTGCTCTTTGCCTGCTTGCCCTCACTCTGGTTGACAAATCCATTCCTTCCCTGGCACTCGAGCCTACGTCTGGGATTGCAGTGTATACTGAAGACCAGCTGAGACACCCAGCCTTGTGGACTGAGCAACTACTGGATTCTCGGACCGTCTGTTGGTAGACAGTCATTCTTGGAGTGGTTGGATTAGAATGGACTACTACACACACACATTCTGTAAGTTTTGTTTCTCTTGAGGACTCTGACTAATAAAACAATTTAACCATACAAATGCATTTTCCCCCTGCAGTTAGTGGTTGCTTCACTTTTATGCAATAGCTTGATATATAACTCATACAAAATACAATTTAATACTTTATATAATTCAATGCCTTTAAGTTTTAAAAAATATTCTTATTTTTATTTTGTTATATGCTTGGATATTTTACCTGCTTGTGTGTGTGTGTGTGTGTGTGTGTGTGTGTGTGTGTGTGTGTGTGTACCACTTGTATGCCTGGTGCCACAGATGCCAGAAGAGGGTGTCAGATCCCTTGGAACTAGAGTCACTAGTCATCCCATGCCACCCCACTCCCTCTCAAATTCATGACTGCTTCTTTGATCACTGTTGGATTTTTGTTGTTGTTGTTTTTAACCTGGCGAGTCTATTTAGTGTTATTCATGTGTTTAGGGCTGATCACATGGGATTGGATAACCTATGGGAGCTTGTCCCTGGGGAAGAGTGATTCTCCCTTTCTCAGCAACCATTAATTGCCTGAAGAACAAAAGTTTTGAATGTTGGTAAGGTATTAATTTCCCTTCCTGGCCACCATTACTTATGTTTTTGGTATCATATCTAAGAAGTGGCAAATTTACAGCTGCAAAGATTTTCCAAGTGTTTCCTTCTATGAGTTTTGACCCTTCTGCTTAAGACTTTGATCCATTTTTAAGTTAGTTTTTTGCTGGTGTGAGGAAGACATCCATTCTCACTCTTTTGCATGTGGATACTGTCTCAGTACCATTTGTTGAAGAAACTATTCAGGTCCATGAGTGGTCCTGGCACCCCTGTTGAAAATCAGAGACTACGAATGTGAAGGTTTATTGGTGTGCATTTTGTGTCATCTACATACCACCACTGTGGTGACTCCATCATTGTGACCCTATAGTTGGTTCTGAACTCAGTGTGAATCTTTCAACTTTGCTCATGTTTTCCAAGACAGTCTCTTGAGTTTCCATGTAAATGTTGGGATCAGTTTTTTTTTTTTTTTTTTTTTTTTAGAAGAAAACACCAGGGGGGACTCTTTTAAAAGTTATTGTGGTGATTCTACAGGTCATCTGGAGAAACTTCCCATTTCATGACATTAGGTATTCTAGTCCTTGGACATGAGATGTCCTTCCATTCACTTAAGCACATGTTTTGAGAGGTGGCCTGGAATTTGTGGTTTTTCTGCCAACCCCCCCCCCCCAGAGTTACAGGTATGCCATACCACTCCCACTTTATGTCTTCAATTTATGTCAGCAAGGTACTGTTATTTCTAGAGGATGAGGTTTTTGTTTCTTTCATTAAATTTACATCTATGGGTTTTTGTTTTTTTGAGACAAGGTTTCTCTGTGTAGCCCTGGCCTGTCCTAGAACTTGCTGTGTAGACCAGGCTGGCTCCAAACTCAAAATTCCACCTGCCTCTGCCTCCGAGTTCTTTAATATGCACCACCACCACCAGGCTATATTTAAGTATTTTTAAGAATATTATCGCATTTATCTATTTACTCTAACAGCCTACTTCAGAGTAGTTTGTTCTTTTTTTATATCTTAATGTACATGAAAATGCTGTCTTAATTTCACTTTTGGTTCATTCATTGCTAGTGTACAGAAATTCAGCTGATCCGTGCATTACTGCTCTTGTGACCTGCTCATTAATTCTGATGGATTGATTGGAACTTGCTACTTCATTTCAAAATTTGCTCTCCCCTGAACTTATTACAGGTTCACAAATGAGTTCAGGAAGAGATTCAGTACTCCCTCCAATCTCTAAGCCAGATTGGTCAACTACCATCCTTCCCTTCCCTCACTTTGTTATTGAACTATCCCTCATAAAGGCCTCTGTTTTCTTCTGTGAATGGACTGGATACCCCTATTCTTACCTCCTGTCACTCTGGAAGTTCCTTTTCCTTCTTGCCAGGTTGAACTTGAATACAATTACCCTTTCCTTCCCAACATCTTGTCTCTTTACTTAGCCAATGGTGTGGCAAGACTTTAGTTCTGGTGGCAGTCCACTCTCTAAAGTAAATATTAGCTGCTATTAGAAAATCTGATGGCAGCTGGAGTCCTTTCCCTTACTTGCCCTTTTAGCCTCTCTCTCTCTCTCTCTCTCTCTCTCTCTCTCTCTCCTCCCTTCTTCTTCTTCTTCTTCTTCTTCTTCTTCTTCTCTCTCTCTCTCATGCTCTCTGTCTTTCTCTCTCTTTCAGAATCATTAGGTTTACTAAAAATGTCTTGGTTTTACAATTATGGATGAATGTTCTTAGTCATGCAGTGACTAAGCTAACTCAGTATGTGAATTATAAGGGCTTTTGCACCATTCATCTTTTCATGAGTTAAAACTTTCAGTATTTGCTTTAGGTTTCTATTTTTAAGGAATCCTATTATTTAAAAAGGGTGGTTTCTCTCTGTCTTCCAATTGTATATTTCACTTTCTCACTGTCCCTTTTTATATTTTTAGGGCAATATTTAAAAAAATTTGTGGTAAGAGTTTTGTTTATTAAAAACAACAGCTATGAGAATGTTTTTGTTTAATCCCAGGTGTGAGGCAGCTTCAGTTAAGACCACAGGTAAACTATAAGCTGTGCCCGTGAGCTAGCAGGGGCATGGCTTCACCAGCTAGGCAAGTTTAATTCTGGGGACTTGACAGAGGGATAAAAAGCCAGAGCCCCAAGAGGAAGAAAGGGTGTGCTACAAAGAAGAAAGAGGTTGTTGCTTCCCCTGAATTACTGGTGGTTCTTCCTGCTGCTGGTTTGCTGGACTTCTAGATATTGTGACTACTGAGATTGATATCACCCCCAGAGAACCTGACAATCTTAATCAGAAGGAGTAGCCTAAAAAGATCTCAACACCCCCTCTCCCCACTAACCTTCTGACTCTCCCACATAGTGTTGGGGGGGTTGGAAGGAACAAGGGTTAAAAGGGAGGTAGAGTTAATAAGAATAGTAAAATAATTAGAATAAACAATATAACAAAAACAGTAAAAGCCAGCTTGTTACACAATTGTTTGATACTCCTTTTTCCAACAGGTAGATTTCCCCTCACCATAGTGGTATGCTGGAATTATGGACTCATTAAAAAAATACTTAAAAATTTTTTAGTGTGTGTGTGTGTGTGTGTGTGTGTGTGTGTGTGTGTGTGTGTGTGCAATTGTCTGCACAGGCCAGAAGAATCCTAGAGTTGGAATTACAGGTGGTTGTGAGCTGTGGGTTGAATCTGTATCTAAAGTATCATACTATAGACACAGGGTCCTTTGCACTCCTCAACTTCATACATACTGAAGTTCCACCTCCGAATGTTACTGTATTAGAGGTAGAGTATTCTGAGGTAATCAGCTGAGCTTTTGAGGCAATAAATACAAGTCCTAGTCTGACAAGACTTGTAGAAAGAGGGAGAAGCAGAGGTTTCTGTATGGATGTAAGGATACAGGAGGAAGGCACCGAGTGCATGGCAAAGGGAGAGACTCAGGAACCAACAGGACAACACCTAGATTTTCGCTGTATTTTCCTCATCTATAAAAATTTTCTTTTTTGATTATTTCTGTAACATGGGTATTCTGATTTAAACACACAAATCTAAAGATTCAAAACTAGGATCCACACATAAGAGAGAATGTGGCATTTGTCTTGGTGGGTCTGTATTATCTCACTCAGAATGGTTATTTCGAGCGCCATCCATTTGCTCATGTTTTCCTCATTTCATTTTCTTTACATCTGAATAAAACCTCATCATATGAAACTAAACCTCAAGACACAAGTGACAATCTTAAAAGTGAGAGCTAAGAAGCTGAGTAGCAAGATCTCAAAAGGAGTACAAATGGCTAAGAGATAGCTATTGAGAAAAATGCAGGGAAAACTGCTTTGAGATTTCATTTTTACCCCAGTCAGAAAACAAATGACACAAATTCTGGCATAGATGTGTGGGAAGGGGAAACCTTATTCACTGTTGATGAGAATGCAAATGAGTGCAGCCAATGCGGGTCCTCACAAAGCTAGAAATGGAACTACCACATGACACAGGTATACCCAAGGGAGTCTGTACCCTATCATAGAGATGCTTGCACATCCATGTTCACTGCCAGGAAGTAGAAACAGCCAACATGTCTGCCAGTTGGTGCATGGATAATGAAAACATAGCCTAATGATCATAGTGACCATTTTAAGTGCACAGCTCAGTGGCTTTAGATACATTCTTACTGTTATGCGACAGATTCCTAGAGTTTTCTTCTCGACCCATTTTGCAGACCTGAGCCTCCACACTGACTTCCCTTTCTTCACCATGAACCTGCTACTTGGTTCCTGGCAAGCAGATCCTCCTGTTTGCATGATTTGACTATTTTAGAAACTTGATGTAAGTTGTCACTTAAAGCAACTTGGTTTTTTTTTTTTTAATAAATAAATTTATTTATTTGTTGCTTCAGGTTACATCTCCATCATATTGTCCTCTTTCCCCCCTTCCCAGCCCTGCTTTCCCACCCTCTACCCCCTAACCCTTCCATCCCACTCCTCTGGAGTAGAGTGTCCCTACATAATAGTCCCTCACCCCAGTTCAGAAGTCATATGAGGGCCAAGAGCCTCCTCATAAACTGGGGGCCTACAAGGCAGTACCACCAGTGAAAAGTGTCTCATTGCCAGGGAGAGAAAACTAAAAAACAAACAAACAAAAAATAGTCTATGTCCATGTTCCCTTTGGTATGTTGGTTGTAGTTTAGATATCCTGTACTATATAGCTAAAATCCTACTATAAGTGAATAGATGCCATGTGCAGCCTTCTGAGTCTGGATTAGCTCACTCAGGATGAGCTTCTCTAGTTCCATCCATTTGGCTGAAAATTGCATAATTTCATTGTTTCTGATAGCTGAGTAATATTCCATTGTGTAGATGTACCACAGTTTTTTAATCCATTCTTCGGTTGAGGGATATCTGGGTTGTTTCCAGTTTCTAGCTATTACAAATAAAGCTGCTATGAACATAGATGAGGAAACTTCCTTATGATTCCATGAGGAGTCATTTGGGTGAGGGCTGGAGAGATGGCTCAGCCATTAAAGGCTAGGCTCACAACCAAAAGCAACTTGTTTTACTGAACTGGCTTCCTTCTTGGGAGAATGTTCTCAAGGGTCAACCATGTGCTTACATGCAAAAAGATTTCCTTTCTTTTTAATGGAATGTTTTGAAGATGGGGAAAATGTATCTCTCTTTAATAAGCAACAATGAAAACACAATTCTTTTTGAAATAATGGCTCAAAACCAATCCTTTAGAAGCACTCTTCAAAAAAAAAAATCCAAAATATGCTAATTCAAAATGTAATGGCAGCAAAGAAAGTTACTCCTCACTGTAGGGGTTGATAGATTAATATAAGTTAGATTTAGTGAATATCTAGGTTTCTGATACAGTCTCTTAATTCAGGGAATGAAGATCAACTTTGCTGTGAGCAATTAGCTTATCAGCTTATGGATGAAGTCAGGTGAAACGAGGGGAGTCTCTTTGGACTGAAAAACAAGGTTGAAGCCAGGAGAAACAAGTAAAGACTTTATGACCTGGCATTGTTTTCAGCTGCTAGATGGGCAGAGCCCAAGTTAAGCTGAAGCAGGTGGAACAAGGAGCCATCCTATTTAAGGACAAGTGGATGAGCCCGGAGAGCTGTGTGCTAAGGGCCCCCATACTAGAGAGCGCCCAGAGTCCTGCTGGAGAAAGTGCTGGTAGACCAATGGCCAGATCTCCCTGAGGCAGAAGGAAGCTGGTGAGCAGATAAAGCCTCAGCAAGACAGCAAAAGGTCAAGGACTAAACCCTGTGGCTCAGCTTTTGCCTAGAGGAGTTTGACCTGTCTGAACAGTGGCCTGAACGGAACTGTGGCCAGCTTTAAAGACTGAGGCAGAACGGCAGAGTTGCTGATACGAAGGAAGTAAGTTGGCCTACAGACGCTGAGGTCTCCCAGAGAGAAGAAAGCCTCAAGCCTTATTTAAGGTGAGACTGCCATAGCCAATTTACCCTGACGAACTTGCATCTGAGATATTCCAGAATAAAGACTGCTAAGTGCATTAAAAGGACTACCCCCGAGGACTGGTTTCCTGGCGACTGAGGACCTGCCCCAGAGACTGTATCCTTATGAAAATAGTTGTAATAGTTATCAATAGGTTTAGTGGTTAGGTCTTAGGGGTTGTAGGCATTCATAGGGGTTGTAGGAATTTGTAGGAATAGTAGTTAAGTAAGTGTATTTGTTATAACTGAATATAGTTAGTAATAAATAAGTGTTTAATAATTAAAAAGTATGGTATCACCTCACCTATTCAAAGTAATGAAATAAAAACAGCATATACAAGGGGAATATAGCAAATATTCCTCTCTTGGATTTCATGGAAAATAATCTTAACCTACGAAAAACATAGTAAACATTAAAAGTAACTGCTGATTCTGCATTGTCAAGTTGAAAATGAAAACACAGCCATTAATTTTCCCAGACACATTTTTTTCATTAATTTGTTTATCTTACACCCCAATCACAACCCCAGTCTCACCCACTTCCCCCATATTCCCCACCACCAACCTACTCTGGCACAACCAAATCACATCAGGACTAAGTGCCTCTTCCTTCATTGAAGCAAGACAAGGCAGCTCTGCTAGGAAAACTGGGATCCAGAGGGAGACAACAGAGTCCAAGTCAGAGACAGCCCCCAACTCCAATTGTTAGAGGACCCACTTGAGAACCAAGCAGCCTATCAGCTTCATATGTGTAGGGGACCTAGGACAAGTCCATGCATTGTGGTTCAATCTCTATGAGTCTCCATGGGCTCAGGTTAGTTGGCTCTGTAGGTCTTCTTGTGCTATCCTTGACCCCTCTGGCTCCCTCAGTCCTTCCCATAACTTTTCCACAAGACTTCCTGAGTTCCACCTAATGTTTGGCTGTGGGTCTCTGCATCTATTATCTGCTAAATGAAGCCTCTCAGATGACAGTTATGCTAGGTTCCTGTCTGCAAACATAGTAGAGTATTGTTAATAGTGTCAGGGGTTGGCTCTCTCCCATGAGGTGAGTCTCAAGGTGGGCCAGTTATTGGTTGACCATTCCCTCAATCTCCTCCATCTTTTATCCCTGCATATCTTGTAGGCAGGACAAATTTTGAGTTGAGGGTTTTGTGGGTGGGCTGGTGTCCCCTCCCTCCACTGGAAGTCTTGCCTGGCTACAGGAGGTAGCCACTTCAGTTTCAGTATCCTCTACTACTAGGAATCTCAGCTAGGGTTACCCCCATATCCTCCCAGGAGCCTCCCCCATCCCAGGTCTCCAGCATGTCCCAGAGATGCACCAACACCAATTTCCCTTCTTTCTCCGAGCCCTCTCACCCCATCCCCACTCTCCCCACACCTGATTCCTCCCCACACACTGTTCCCCTTCTCCCAGACACATTTTTGAAGAAAAATAAAGTTTTCTGTGTGTAAGTGTAACAACTTTTTGCTCAAAAAGACTGTGTGCTAAGAAATACATGGTTGCTTGTCCTTAACTCCCCAGCCCCTTCGGTGTGTTATGTGCCTTTTTTTCTACATTTCTTGCTGGCCTTCCAGGTGTTGGCTAATTTACTCCTCCGTCCTTTGATTACCTCCTCCATTCTCTGGCCTTAGGTGACTCTCTGCTCTCAGGTGTGATTCCACCCTCCAAAAAGCCTGACAAGGCTCATTAACTGGGTGGGGTCCCATTTGATCAAATGTCTGCGCACAGGTACACATCTGACAAGGCTCGGTAACAGGTGGGGTTTCATTTGATTAAATGCCACTCTGGTGCACCACCTGACAATTTTTCCTGAAGACCTGGGCAGTTGGAGTCAGTATATTTAGGAAGAGAAAAAACTGAAACCATTTCCTGAGCCAGCTCTCCAGAAAACGCCTCTGCATTGATTTTCCAAAGGTGAAACTGGGTAAAGATGAGCCTAGAGGTAAGTCTCAGGTTGGGACGGGAAAACCACCAAAGGAAGACTGTGGACAGGGAGATGGTGATATTGAGGATGCAGGTTATGGCTGGACTTAGGAATATATATATATATATATATATATATATATAATTAGGACTTTGTAAAAGTCCTTCCTGACTCTTTCCTACCCAACCCACCAGACTTTGGTGAGCTCTGTGGGGTTGTAGGGCTGTGGTCAGGGCCAATTGTCTGGTTTCACTCCTGTTTCTGGGTATATCAGGGCTAAAGGCTGCTCTAACCTAAAAAAGTAAACGGCAAGCAGAGCCAGGTGTGGTCATGTATACCTTTCTTTAATCCCAGCACTCAGGAGGCAGAAGCATAAAGAAAGATATCTATGGCTACAAGATACTCTTCTGTGTCTCCTCCTACTTTGATACAGACACCTAAACAAATTTTTGAAGGAATAGAAACAAATACAAGCTTGTTTGATATATCTTGGACTGTCATTTTTCTTCTTTTCAGGCTTATGTTTCAACTTCATCATCACCCAGAAGAGTTTTCTCCCCTTTCCCGTCTTCATTGATGTTTGTAGTTAACTCTCCGACATCACTGTTCACTATGCAAAACCTGTCTGTAAGGAGAGCTAAATTCCCCTGGGGGGTTCCTTTCCTCCTGTGTCACCCCTCCCTGATAACCTGGCCCCAAGTAATTAATGAAGGTTTAGTGATCACCAAAGATAAGAGCTGTGTCTTGCTCATCTTTTGTCTAGAATTGCCTGGTGGTGTTTTTAAAATGTTCAAGTAATGAATTAATTCATTAGTGCCAGCATGCTTTTAAAGAGGTAGTGGTGCAGGACAGGAATGAAGAAAAGTATGGGAATGACAAAGGGAACCACACACAAAAAGAAGGGGCTAGGTCAGCTGTGCAGACAACTTTGCTAATGGCTAGCAGTATTTAGAAGTATCGGGAAATCATTCTGCACCAATGGTTATTTTTTTTTAATAATAAGGTAACTGTAATCATATCAGTCATTTAAAATGTATCAACACACTCGATTCCCTTGCCAAAGTGTTTAATGATCTATGTATCATACAATAAAGTGGGGCAGGGTTGCACACTCATGTCTGCTTTGGGTTTGTATCTGATACCCATCTATTGGTTCCTGGATCCTGGGTCATATAACATTCCTATTTTTATATTAATTATTAACAACAATGAAAACAGAAGAGAAACATTGAGAGAAGGAAAGTATGTTTTACAGACTTTATGGTCTGTTTCTTCTCAGAAATCCTTGAAAGCAGAAGGCATCAGGAAGCCATCCTGTTGAGAAAGGCCACACTCAACTTTACCATCAGTGAAATGATGAAGAAAAACTCATCAGTTGGAGAAGTTAAACCCCAGAGTTTATTTGCCAACAAATTCCCCAGAGGCTCAAAACTCAGGTCCTCCAGGGATGACAGAAGAAAAGAGAAAAATGACCTTTAAACTGATCCCTGGCTCAGCAACAGGCCCCAGAGAGTGTCCAGCTTAGATACTGCTGGTTTGACTGCTGGTTTTCATGATTTATATTTATTTTTCCTGTGCATGGGCATATTGCCTGCGTGTACGCATGCACACCGTGAGCATAATGGGCCCACAGGACAGAAACCCTCTGCATGAGCAGCCAGTGCTTTTAACCACTGAGCCATCTCTCCTGCTCCTGATATTTCTTTTGTTTTTAGAACAATTTTCTTTGTTAGAGATCTTATGTATTAAGATAACACTCATATCAGTCTCTGTGGTATTTATGACTTGATTTAAATGCTTTTGTTTGCAGTTTTGCTTTTATATTATAGATGATGATGTAACACTACAGAAGGACCACAGAAGACTCCTAACTTTTCATTAAGACACAAATGAGCGGGTCAGTGGTGGATTGCTGTGAGTTCAAGGCCAGTCTGGTCTATAGAGCAAGTCCCAGGACAGACATGGCTACACAGAGAAACCCTGTCTGGAAAAACTCAGAGACAGAGACATAGACACAGAGAGAGGCAGAAACAGGTAGAGAGAGAGAGAGAGAGAGCAAGATAGAGACAGAGAGTAACAGAGAAAGAGAGAGACAGAGAGGAAGAGAGAGACAGAGAGAAAGATGAAGAGAGACAGAGAGACAGAGAGAGAGAGACCAAGAGAGAGAAAGAGAGAGAGAGAGAGGAAGAAATAGACAGACACAGAGAGAGACAGAGACAAAGATTTTTTTATTACTTGAGATTTTATATAAGTATATAATGCATTCTGGTTACTCTAGCTCCTACCCTTGTTTATTTCCTTCACATTCTTATGATAACTCCCCCTCCCTTTTAGCCCCCGTCCCAGATTCATGACTTTTGATTTGGTTTTGTGGCCCTTTAGCCAGGGGCATATGTGTGAGTATCAGATCAGAAGTGTCCACTAGAGCCTGGTGAGGTCACCAGTGGATACACAACTGAAAACATTAATTCCTCTCTCCCTGTATCTATTAATAACAAATAGTTCAACAGGGAGTGATAGGGTCCTTTGGCTCCTCCTCTGCCTGGCTCCTGGTGCCTGGCTGGGCCCATTCTTAGTGGCAGCCCAGTAGGTCTCTCAGCAGCTGCTGTGAGCACCTGACCAATAGTTATACACAGAAGATGTCTTTTCTCAAGTCCTCTCTTCTAACTCCTAAATTCTTTTCACAGATTGACTTTTTTGAGATAGGGTCTTAATGGTTTCCGACTTAATTTCAAGGTCTTGTGTTCACATAATCCTCCTGCCTTGGGCTTCTGAGCAGCCGGGCTACAGGTAGACCTCACTACACCCAGATCTAATAATTTCGTCAAGATTTTTCAGGGTTTTAAATTTTGTTGTGAATGCATATATTTATGTTCAGTCAGTCAGAAAAAATATTTAAAAAATGTTAAGGATTATTTTTGTGTGTAGGTCTTTTACTTGGGTGTATGTATGTACACTGTGTATTTAGTACCCATGGAGGCTATAAAAGGTCCTCAGATCCCCTGGAAGTGGAGTTACACATGGTTGCAAACCATCAGGAGAGTGCTGGGAACTGAGCCTGGTCCTCTGCAAGAGTATCAAGTGTTCTTAACCACTGAGCCAGCATCAGTCATTTATCAAGTGTCTACTCTATGACAGCCATTGTTCCATTAGAAACAGGACCTTGCATAAACAAAGAACCAAATGCAGCTTTAAGTATGGATGGTGAGAGGAAGAACAAAGTGAGTGGAGGGAGGCAAAAGGTGAAATCAATCCCAGATCATTTTAGAAGCCAGGACAGACATGCTAGGTGAGAGAAGACAGTTAGGAAACTAGTGAGAGGGGCATCTCACACTGTTGTAATCCCCCACAAGTCCTCCCTTTGTTTGCAGAGGTCTCTATTCTCCATTTGAAATGTGCTTCATTCATGCCTCGGGTTTCCTTTCCATTCTCAGTTTCATCGCATTTCAGCCATTTAAATATAAATTTCTAGAACAGGAAGGGCACATTGAACATGGTAGCAGCTTCCAGGGATTTGAATGGTCTCATCGCCAGCAGAGTTGGCCCTATGTGTAAACAACCATGTCTGGGGGACCTACAATTGCCATTGATCAGGGCACCACATACTCTTGTGTGGGTGTCTTCTAGCCTAAAATGATGGGAATGATTGCTAATGACCAGGGTAACTGTATCACACCAAGTGTGTCAGTAAAAACTGTCATAGAATGATTTACTGAGGATAATGTGAAAAATACGGTTTTGATGAACCCTGCCAACACTGCTTTCGATGCCAAATGTCTGACTGGATATGGGTTTGATGATGGTGTTGTTCAGTCTGATAGGAAGCATTGGCGCTTCATGATGGTGAATGATGCAGACATGCCCAAGGTCCAAGTAGAATACAAAGCGGCTACAGAAAATATCTACCCAGAGAAGATGTCCTCTATAGATCTGACAAAGGCCACAAAGATAAAGGAAATTGCAGAAACCTATCTTGGAATATGTAACCACTGCTGTGGTCACTGTGCCAGCTTAGTTCAATGACTCTCAGTGATAGATGACAAAAGATGCTGAAACTATTGCTGGCCCCACTGTTCTTAATATTATCAGTGAACCTACTGCTGCTCCTATTGGTTATGGCTTAGATAGGAAGGTTGGAGCTGCAAGGAATGTGCTGATGTCTTATTTGGAGGTGGTATCTTTGATGTGTTGGTACTTGCTATTGAACTCTTGAGGTCAAAATCTACAGATGGAGATACATATTTGTGTGGAGAAGATTTTGATTACCAAAAGGTTCAAAGTTTAAAGAGAAGCACAAGAAAGGACATTAGTGAGATCAGAGAGCTGCCCATGTCTGCACATTACAGTTATTTATTTGTTGATTGTGTATGCATGTGAGTGTGTGTATATGTGTGTGTGTATGCCTGTGTGTGAATAACTGTGTGTGCATGTGTGAGTAAGTGTGTGTGTGTGTGTGTGTGTGTGCGCGCGCCTATAGCCTATACTATAACTCATGTGATAGACTAGAACTTATGTGGTGGCCAAAGGACAACTTTTAGGTTCTCACCTTCTACTAAGTGGATCCTGAAGATAAAACTCAAGACATATGGTTTGAAAATAATTGTCTTAACCTTCTGAGCTTTTATTGGCCCTATTTGTTTGTTTGGAGTTTTTTTTTAATGTTTATTACATTTATTTGTGTATGGGAAGGAGGGGCTTAGTGTGCACATTTGTGGAGGTCAGAGGTCACTTGGGAGTTGACTCTCTCCTTCCACCATGTGGGGCCCTGGGACTGAACTCACTTAGATTGTCAGGCTTGACAGTAGTTACCTTTACCTACTGAGTCAGCTCACCCACCCATGTGTCTTTTTTTTTTTTTTTTTTTTTAAAGATTCAGTCTCATGTAGTCCAGGCTGGCCTTGAATTTATAATGTACCTGAAGATGACCTTGTAGAGGATGAGCATCAAAGAATCTCCACTTGGAGGTGGCTGCATTAGTGGCAAGCTAGCCACAGGGCAAGAAAAATCCCTTGCTTCAACTGTGGACAGAATGATATCTGAAAAGGACAAAACTTGGAAGCAGAGAAAGAAGTCAACAGCCTAGCTCTGCCAAGACAGGGTAGGCAAGTCCTTCATAATTCCTGTTCTACAATTAATGTTTGTCAGAGATATTGGGCCAAAAGGCTGAAGATAGATGCTGTAAGGTATTGAGAGAGATTGGGGACCGTCCAGGCAGCCAGTTGTCATTTCTTAGTTTTGGAAGCCGCTGCTGCCTCTGTACTTCCTGTTTATTCAAATATATTAATCTTTCTCAGGTCTCTGATGTGGTTGAAGACTAGATATAGTCTCACAGTTAAATTTTAAGTTGTTTAGGATTTAAAAGTATGTTCTAGGTCTAAGAAGATGTTTTTGAGTTGGTAATGCAAGTTAGGATGCAAACTGAGTTAGATATAGAACTTTAAACTTCATCAAGATGGATAGATAATAGAATATTAATATCAGTTGCCAAATACATATGGACTGGACATTGGGAATGTATGCTATACCTAATAAGTTTCATAATTGTTGCCTAATTGTTCTTATTGTTTTGTATTGTATTTTTTGTTATAAGAAAAAGAGTCTTTTATTGGACTAAAAGGGGGAGCTCTGGGGGGGGGGAAGATACACCTTAAATTAAAAAAAAGAAGTAAATAGGAGGGAGAGGGAGAAGAGGGTAGAAAGTTTGGATCAGGAGGGGGAGAAGGAGGGAGAGGAGAAAGGGAACTGTGATTGAGAAGTAACTTATGACTTGAAGACATAAATAAATACTGGGGAAAACATAGTCTCCTGTAATCCAGGTTAGCCTTGAATCTGTAATGTACCTGAAGATGACCTTGAACTTTGTTTTTCCTCTCTCTCTCTCTCTCTCCAGTTCCAAGATTATAAGTGCGTACTGCCACACTCAGCTTTTGTTTTCTTTGGGTGGAGGAGGGAAGAGAGATAATAACTATGACAAAATTGTTTTACCCTTACATACACACATAAAATTAGAATAGTAGAGAGTTCTTGTGGCCACCTACCATTCACAATTATCAGCTTTTTGGTTGTTTTTGAGTTACCCTTGTTTCCATAGGATTGTTTGGCATCAGATACCAAATACGATTGTTTTACCAGTATAAAAGTTAAATGTACTTCAAACATTTTTCTTAAGAGATAGTTAATGTGCTCCTTTGAAAAGGAGACTCCCTCAGAAGCTTGTTCATGTTGATTCTCAAGCATGTGCTGGGCTCTTGGAAAGCCATGATCTGAGGTCATTGCTGGGACGCTGGCCATCCAAGCCACACCCAGCTTCTCCAACACTGCTTCTTCGAAGAGCTCCTGGTCCTGTCTGGCTCTCACGCCTGCCTCCTGAGCTCCATGGCCCTCCTAGGCCTCTTGTGACTTGCTTGGTCAACTGGCACACTTCCTCAGTCCTCCTCCCCATGTTTGCTTCCTTGCCAACCTTCCCTCCTCACACTGAGTTTGAAGCCCGATGCTTGCTTGCGTCACTTGCCTGCTTAAAATCCCTTGCTAAGTCTCTCTTACCTTAGAGAGAAAGTCTGTCCTCCCTGACACAGACTTCCCACACATCATGGAGAACTTGATGAGGAGGAACTCTTCAGGACTTCTGCCCTTCCCTTGACTTTCCGACAGGCCGACATTCCTCTTATACTCCTGACTGCTTAATTTACTTGAAATTTCCTGACTTGTTCCTTTCTTCCAAAGTAACAAGTGCCCAGAAACGCCCTTCCTTGTGCACCATCTTCTTGTCACTCACTTCCATCACATCCAGCTACTACCTGGCTGGTCCCACTTACGTTTTAAGAGCAACCCCAACAAGATTCGCAAGATGGCTCAGCAGATAAGGCTCTTGCAGTCAATTCTGATGACATGAATTTGATCCCCCGGGCCCACATGGTGGAAGGACAGAGAACCAACTCCCACAAGTTGTCCTTGGATTTCTACTTATGTGCTATGGCTTACAGAATGTCCCCTTCCCTAAAATAAATAGATAAATGCAATAAAATAAAAACAAAACAAAAGCGTACTACATTCTGAGAGCCATCCACTATGCCTGTGCCAACATCTCTGGGGTGCTTGCTGCCTTTGGGCTGCTTTCTTTTCTGTTTTCTCCTTCATGCAACAGCCCTTTGAGTTTGGGAGCTTGTTGTCTTGCTGCCCTGAACTGTACCCCCTGTTACCCACAAATACCAATGCTCCATGAAAGCCTTGGGGTTCCTGGTTGTGAGCAACAGAGAAAACAATGGACAGATTTAATGTATAAGGGGACATCAGGGAAGGCGTTGCAGAGTTCCAAACTTACCCTGAGAGCTCCCAGCTTTGTTCAGAGCGTCAGGTACCAGAAAGGGGTATCCAATGGCCCTCCGCTGAGCCAGGCCCCACTGCCTTCCACACGAGTGCAAAACATAAGAGAACTTTCTAGAAGGGACAATAGACTAAACAAAGTTGAAATGCCCACTGTTCTGAGATGATGAGGGCCACTCATTAATAGGCCCTCATTTTGGTGTTATGACAAATGTTTATCATGCTGAATCATTTGGCAATCAAAGAACTGTGAAGGCAATATAAATTATTTTTTCACTGAACAAATATTTACCAAGGGTCTTTAAGGTCCCCTGTCCCTGGGATTCCTCAGGAAATTATATCATTCTGCTCCAGAGAAACAAGTCAGGCATGGAATGTGTCTGTTCCATAAGTGAATGAGCCAAGGCTGAGGAAAGTCCTTGGATTTGAACCAGGTCTTCCAACAGTGCTGCCTCGGGGGTCTATGATGTCCATGGGTTCACTGGACTGTGGCAAACACCTTTAATCCCAGCACTTGGGAGGCAGAGGCAGGCGAATCTCTGAGTTTGATGCCAGCCTGGCCTAGAAATAGAGTTCCAGGACAGCCAGGTCTCTGTTACAGATAGAAACCTTGTCTTGAAAAAAAAAAAAAAAAGAATAAAGAAAGAAAAAAACTATTTAGATAGGTGAGTGTGGTAACCAGAATGTAAAAGGCAAACTGGCATTTATGGTTGAGGTTAGGCAGCTAAGCATAAACTAATCCTTCCAGATATTTGACAGTAAAGGGGAATATTGGCAGAACATTAACTTGAGGGGGAAAAGAGGGAAAGAAAGAAAGACAGAAAGAAAGAAAAAGAAAATTTGGTAAGGCTGGAATTTATAAGCATGATTATAAGTTGTATCCAAAATGAAACAAAACAAAACAAAACAAAACAAAAAAAAACCCCAAGCCTTTAAAAGGACTGGAGAGTTGGCTCAGTGGTTAAGAGTATTTTTTGTCCTTGCAAGGGACCCAAGTGTGATGCCCAGCACCCACATGAAGAATCACCACCTCCATGGGGACCAGGCATGCATGTGGTACACAGACATAAATGCAGACAAAAATACTCTTACATGTAAAATAATAAAAACAAATCTAAAAAAAAAAACTGGTAAGAGAAAGCAACAGGATATAATGCAGGGAAATGGTTTAAGACTCAGAGGTCACACACACAAACACATATATCACACCATGGTGTTGGAGCAAACAGTGCTGACTTCGAATGTTGGCTCTGCTTCTTGCTGAAATAATTTAATTGTGATTTCTGGGATTCTGTGTGTCTGGATAAAGTGTTCTGTATGTACTCTTCTTTGGTCCCTGCCCTACTCAAAATTAAAATTGTCTGATGGATTACATGCAGTTATGAGGCATACTAAAAAGAATTCCTTGTTTATCTAAAATCTGAGTTGGCTGGGCATGGTATGTTTTTATTTATGTTTTTTCCTGCATCTCCCTGCTCTAGGAGTCGTCCCCCAAATACCTTGGCTCTAATGAGCCATGAAAACCTAACAGGCCATAGGGAAGGTGTGAACTGCTGTGTAGTGCTGCCGCCTACTGGTAGACTAGGGCAACACCATCCATTTTAATAGACCTGTGTCACCTGTACCATGGTTTGTTTTATTTTATTCTGTTTTTGTTGGTTTGCTTGCTTGCTTGTTTCAACAGAACCTCATGTCATAGACACATACCTAAGTGGAGTTTGGTTTACCTCTACTCCTTTAGTCTAAACTTATGATTACATGTTCCTACTAACACCAAATGCATTCCTCCTTAGCTATGTGGCTTTATAACGTGTGTGTGTGTTTATAACTTTTTCATGTGTCTTGCTATACAGTCCTGGCTGGATTAGAACTCACTATAGATCAAACTGATCTCAAAAGCTTGGCAGCTCTCTAGACTCATCCTTTGAAGTGATGGAATTCCAGATATATGTCACCATACCTGCCTGGTCTTACATTTTTTGTAAGGATGAGTAAAAATATCCGTACATTTAGGACTTACAATTGTATTAGATTTCATTATGTTATGTGTATCTCCTTAAAACTGTACATTTTAACTTAACAAAACCATGTTAAGGCCACCATAAGTATATGCATGTTCTTCTCTTATGACAGATTATGTTGTATGCCTTAAGTGCTAGTACATGTAAAATCATGAAGAACTGTTATATGATCAGTGCTTAGTAAATTCACTGACTTTTTCTGTTATATATACAATAGTATATACATGTATATATATATATATACACACACACACACACATATTAGCTATGTTAGCATGGCGTTGTTACAGAGGAACTTGATGTGGATACATAAATCATCTCTAATAGTGAAGAGGACACAGGAGGCTTTCTGAAGGCAAGAGTAGAGAAAATGCTACAACTCTCTTGAGTACTGCTCTCTCTGCATCCTGTGTTCCCCAGTTGAATGGTCTGTGTCTGGAAACTGACCTTCACCTTTTTCCCCACTCACATCTTTCCTCACTTCTGGAGGCTATCTGGACTTCCCTGACAATGATTTCTGTTCTTACCACTCTTCACCGGGTAGGTTTTGGAAGTTACCTGCACTGCCTTGACCAGAGGGACGGACATTATTCAAACAGCACATCTTTGAAATGCTAGACCAGGATGCTCAGTGCACAACTCAGTACTGACGCTGAGAAGCCCAGGGCTGTCCAGGAGAGGAAAGCTACTGCCTGCCTCAGGATGTAGGGTGTGGAGTCTGAACACCTGGTAGCAGGAACAGGTGTCAGATCTTCATCTGCCACTGGTGGTGAGGGCAAAAGGGAGGGGAGGGCAGCTCTTCCTTGCCAACACTACCACAAAGCAGACAAAAAGCAGGACTGGCTCTCCCACACTCACACTGCCAGGGCTGGCTCACCCATACCCCCCACATCCAGGGCTAGGCAGGGTTCTTCTAGTCTCTAGATAGCTCCCTGTCTGGGCCCTCTGGCACCAAACTGATGTTGGTCTTCAGCTGGTTTTTCTCCAGGAATGTTAGGCTACTATTCATTCAGATGTTCATAGGTCAGAACACTGAATGTAGACATAGCCTCTCTCCTCTCTGCCACCTACTGATGTACATGTGACATGGTAGCCACATCTGCAATGCCTCTAGGGGCAGGGTATGTATATTGTTATGTTAAGAGCAAATTCTTTGTTTTTGTATAGCTATGACACTTGATTTAGAAATGGAATGGGAATCCAATATGGAAGAAAGTGACTTGTCCCTGAAAAAGCAGTGTAGAATGGCTGCAGACGTGTGTCTAGACTTGAACAGCTGTGGGGAAGCAGAATCAGATGAGATGAAAATCGGTCTGTATGACCTTAACTTTGTATAGAGACTGTAAGGCCTTTTTATGGAGAGGTGCAGTGAAACCTACCCAGTGACCTGGTGGTACTCTAAGGTCTCCTGCTTGGTCCTAGACACTCTCATCGGCAGTGCTGCTATTTATTTAAAAAGCAAGCAAACAAACTCACTTTAATCAAGGACCTGAGATTGTGAGAAAGCTTACTTAAGAGAGAATTTGCCTAGCCACCCTATCTCTGAGCATACCTATAATTGCAACACTCGGGGGTGGGAACTACAGGATCAGAAGTTCAAGGCCATCTTTGACTACTTAGGAAGTTTCAAGCCAGCCTGGGATCCATGAGCTTACTATTGTGAAACAAAACAAAACAAAATAAAACAAAACTACTATACATTCTAATAAGAATCAAGTTTGATATATTGCTTTTGAAAGTATTAACAGTCGTTGGTGTTTTTTAAAACATTTTTTTATTAATTCAAGTTACATCTTGATCACAGCCCTTTCTCTCCTCCTTTCCTGGTCCCACCCTCCCACACTCTTCACCCTCTCCCTCCTATCCTTCTCCTCAGGTGAGGGGGATCCACATGACAGCCCCCTTCACTTCATCAGTCACATAAGGGTTAAAGCCCAGCTAGGGTAAAGTGTTCCACTAACAGGCAATGGAGTCCATGACTGAGACACCACCCTCCTAAACTTGCTAAGGGATCTGTATGAAGACCAATTTGCCTATCATCTATATTTGTATGGGGGGGGGTCTAGGTCTAGTCTAAGCTTTCTTCTTCTTTTTTTGGTTAGTGTTTGAATCTCTGTAAGCCTCTAGGGGCCTAGGTTGGTTGGTTCTGTTGATCTTCATGTGATGTTCTTGTCCCCTCTGAGTCTCTCTATTCCTCCTCCCTCTCTTGTACACAGCTCCCAGAGCTCCACCTAATGTTTGACTGTGTGTCTCAGCATCTGTTTTGGTCTGCTGCTGGGTGGAATTTCTTGTAGAATAGTTATGCTAGGTTCCTGTTCCTTTGAGTCTGTGTATTGTAAGATAGTTTTCCTGTACTATATGGCTAACTGTCAATTATAAGTGAGTGAATGCCATGTGCACCATTCTGGGTCTGGGTCAGCTCACTCTGGATGAGCTTTTCTAGATTCATCCATTTGGTAGCAAATTGCATGGTTTCCTCATTTCTGATAGATGTGTAGTATTCCATTGTGTAAATGTACCTCAGGTTTTTTTAAAAAATATTCTTTGGATGAAGAGCAACTGTATTGTTTCTTGTTATACATCAAAAGGCACTGGTTTCTGTGAACAAATAAAAGCATTCTGTTGTTCCCTCTCATTTAAAAAGTTAAGTTCCCTAAAGCTTCACAGATTTGCGCTGAGCCTAGGAGATAATTCACTTGTTTTCTTCCTGAGCAATTTTACCTACCTAGTGACTGCACCTTGCTCTTTGAGATAAATCTGTTCCCCAAAATTATAGTCACCAGTCTAACAGACAATGAGAGAGGGCCCTGCAGAGAGTTTAAAGGGGGTATTGTCTTGTTCAGAATTGCAGAATAAAATGTGTAACTTCCAGAAATTGTTGCTTACATATTTTACAAACAAAAGTAACATTATTTGTGCTGGGGCATGCCTTTGGGTCATCAAGAGCATCAGTTTTGTATTCAGCTTCTCAGAGACCTTAAGAGGAGCCCCTGATGAGACTGCAGGTGTCTGCTGATGGAGAGATCCCAAAGCTGCATTCGATACTAGGTGTCCTGAACTTAATGTCAATCTATGTGGGCTACAGTGGGAAACAGTCTGTCTGGAGCCAACCAATCCAAGATCAGTGTGACTTGCTCTCATGAGTGTCGCGTCCCTCTCGACCAGCAAGAACGACGCAACTCGCAAAAGCTCTTCTCAAGCAGTTTATTCAGGTCCCTTGAAAACAGTCTTCCGAAAAGGGGCCAGGCAGACCCAACCCACAGGCTAAATACTAAATGAACAGCCAATCAAGTAAAGCCACGTAGTGCTATCTTAGAGGCCCACGTATGCGGAAGCAAGCCAGATCAGCGGTCTTAGCCAAATATGGACTTGTTTACCACCGAGAGCGCTCACTGTCGGGCTGGTGGAAGGTGGAGACCAGCGCCATTTTTAAGGCGTGGCACGTCGCAGCTCTCTACAGTTCCTCCTTTTTTTTTTTTTTTTCTAAAGTTGGTAAAAGTCCCTGGAAAGGTTTCGTAATCCCCCTATCTGGGGATCTCACGGTGGGCCTGAGCCTGTAGGAGGGCGGTGCTCAAACTCTTACCCGTCTCTGGGTCAGCCTCCCCACTCGGGACTGCCCTGTCTTAGGTGGCCGAGACTTACCCGTCAACTCCGTCACTGACTTACCAGACCCTAATATCTGTGGAATGAATACCTCAGTGGGCAGGGACTATGCTTAGTGAAGATTTACTTCACGGCAGCAAGCCACGCCTGAGGGGACTGACCCGCCTCAATGGCGACAAGGGCTTGTATAGTCATGGCTGCATTACGCTTTTGTGTGGCTCTCATTTTGTCGATGCACCATAGGCAAACCAGAGAGGCTAGTATCATTAGTATCGCCAAAGAGCCTACACCCGCCCACTCCTTAAGATGATCCATAGCCGTCTGTATCCAGGAAGTCAAGCCAGTAGCCAGGCTCAGATCCACCCGAGTGGAGTTGATGGGTACAATTGTTGCTCTCAGCTCTCTCATCAAATTTTCAAATTCAGCCGACCAATCCTGTAAGAGGAACTTTGACAATTGTCTGGACAAGTTAGCAGCTTTTGTATAATTTTGATATTGTACGGAAGTAACACACAAACCTTGCATTTTCCACTCACACCCCAACTGTGCTAGTTGCCAAAGAGAATCAATCTGTTCTTGTATTAAATCTATGTGTTGATTAACTATCATAAGACCTCCTTTGAGATGAGAATTCATAGAGGTCTGAGTATCCAATGCCTGTGCCACAGTGGCTGAGATGTTATTCAGGGCATTGGCAGTCTGTATAGAACTAGACAAGGCAATAGCTGAGGCAGAAGCCCCCACAGCAGCAATAGTGATGGCAGTAACAATAGCTGCAGTGATGCCAAAATCTCTTTTAAATCTGAATAGCATCATGGTATTAGGAGCCTCTACAGGAACTGGTACATATCGAGGCATTCTAGTCACCACAGCCACAGGAAAGGCTGTGGCATTCCAGCATAGGGCATAAAAACATGTACCTGGAGTGCATACTAACTTTTCTTCACCTAAGGATGCACTCCCATTACTTACAATCCACAGAAAAGGAGGCCAGAGACATACTGGCGAAGCTGAAAAAGTCTTGTTGCGGAAAGAATGAAACAAAGAATTCCAAGTACCAGAGCCACTACCGCTAGAAAAATCCAATTTGGTAGCAGACCCTAGGGAAAAATTACCTCTTTGATAAATTCCTCCCCCAAGCATAATGACAGGTCCCAAGTCCATGCAACTTCCATTTACTCCACACAAAAGCCACAAATCAAAAGGATTGGTGGCAGTCTGCTGAGGATCCCTAGTAGATATATCAAGCATTCCTGTACAAGACTTATTCACTATATTACTAATCATGGGGCTAAAGGAAAAATAATCTTGTTGAACCCAAACTGCTCCGCGCTCTTGACATCCAGTCCAGGGAAAAGGTCCTTCCTCTCCTGTGGATCCTCTACAAAAAGGTGCCCAGCGTGGCTGTCTGGGGGGGTTCCGGTCAGAGACTCGTGTGGGCCACCATCCTTCAAGGCGAGAACCATTGCCTGAAAACAAACCATCACTCCTACCCCCAAACCTCAATTGTGGTAAAAAATCTGCTGACTGCTGAGACAATTTAATGCATTTTGTATCATCTGACCTATTGAAGCTCATTAAAAAGCACAAACTACCCTTCAAGCTGACATTTCTATTACCCTCTATAGGGCTTCTCTGATCATCAAATGGAAGGTAGGGTAAGCCTAAGCTCCTATTACTGCTAAATAAGCGTGGAAACACAGTTGCATCATGTCTGACCGGCATCGGCTTTGGGAATATCGACAGGATCCCCCATCTCGGCTCGGTCATTCCTGACATACTCACTGCTACTATCACCAGAATCCTTAGGAAGGTCTTCATGACGAATCTTCCTCACAAGGCGTTCAGGCACCCACACTGGATCTTGTTGATCCTGAGGAAAAACACAAACAGACCCTCTCGCCCATGTTAGCACGGGGTCAGGCCCCCGCCAAGAGCCTGTCAGAATGTCCTTCCACTTCACCATGCTTTTAGGTGAACCATGGGAATCCTGATGTCTGTCCGCTGCTGAGCGGCCTTGAGCATCCAAATTGAAAAAATTTAAAGTAAATAAGGCTAAAGACATTCTCTCCTTGGGGGTACGGCCTTGGCCTATTCCCCCTTTTTGTTTTTGCAAGCATTCTTTCAAGGTGTGATGAGCACGCTCCACAATTCCTTGTCCTTGAGGATTGTATGGTAATCCGTGATTAAGCTGTACCTCCATCTGATTACAGAAGGAGACAAAGGACTGAGCCGTATAGGCTGGTCCATTGTCCGTTTTTAGCTGCTGTGGTTTTCCCCATGCAGCCCAGGCTTCTAAGCAATGTCCTATGACATTGCGAGCCTTTTCTCCACTCATAGGTGTAGCATGTATGATACCTGAGCAGGTATCCACAGATACATGAATATATTTTAAGGTTCCAAACTCTGAAATGTGGGTAACGTCCATTTGCCAGATTTTGAGTGGTATCAACCCTCTAGGGTTCACTCCCATACTGGGAGGATGATGATGAATCACACACTGAGGACAGTCCAAAACTACTTGTCTAGCATCTGCTCTAGACAAATGGAATTTCTGCTGTAGAGTTTTTGCATTTACATGAAATAATTGGTGAAACTGTCTGGCTTGGTCCAGGAATGAGCTCCAAAAAATGCATTCCTCCTGGTCCATTGATCAACTTTTTCATTACCCTCACTTAATGGTCCAGGTAATCCTGTATGTGCTCTAATATGTTGAATATAAAAACACCTTTTTCTCTGCCAGATTAAAACTTGTAACTCTTGTAATAAGGCACATACTGTACTACTATTCTTAATAGGACCTGCTAATTCTAATACTTTCACTGAGTTGACCACATAAACTGAATCTGAAATCAAATTGAATGCAAATTGACATCTTTTAAACACCTCAATTACTATTTTCAATTCTACTATTTGGGGGGAACCCGGTTGAAATTGACATAACACGGGCTCTTGTCTTTCTATCAAATAGGCTCCACAGCCTGTCTTTGAGCCATCAGTAAACACATTTGGTGACCCTTGAAGTGGTACTGCTGAAGTAACCTTAGGGAATATCACTGGGTGCTCCTTGAAAAATGATAGCAATGGATGTTTAGGGTAATGGTTATCAATCACTCCTTCAAAGCTACATTGCAATATTGCCCAGTCATCTACAGTGCCACACAAAATCTTAATTTGATAACTGGAATAGGGCACTATTATACTGGCAGGAGCAACTCCAAAAGACTGCAAGCATTGTTGGATACCATTCAAGGCTAAAGCAGCAAGTGAGTGGGATAATGTTCTATGGATTTTTTCGGAGAAATCTTCGAATAAGTCCATAATAATGGTCCGTCCTGCCATAACAATCCTGTAGGTTGACTATAGGTAGCAAATATGCACAATGCAATGGGCTGTCCTTCCTGCCATCTCTTTAGGAAGGCACTCTGTAACCTTTCTTCCACTTTACATAAAGCTTTTCTTGCTTCGTCTGTTAATTGTCTAGGAGAATTAAGTGCTGAGTCACCTTTCAAAATATCATATAGGGGTCTTATTTCATAATTTGGTAACTTTAAATAGCCTCTTACCCAATTGATATCTCCTAACAACCTTTGAAAATCATTTAAAGTCTTTAAATTATCTTTTCTTATCTCAATCTTTTGAGGTATTATCTTTTCAGGTCCAACCTTCGCTCCTAAATAATCAACCACATTTTCCTTTTGAACCTTATCAGGAGCAATAAACAACCTTTTCTTTTTTAATAATTGAGCTAATTCTTCATAGGCCCGATTTAACATTTGTTCACTCTTAGCTGCCAGTAAGATATCATCCATATAATGAACACATCTCAAATCTGGAAAATTCTTTCTCAAGGGAGCAATGGCTTCCCCCACATATAGTTGGCACATAGTGGGGCTGTTTGCCATGCCCTGGGGTAATACTACCCATTCAAACCTCTGATCAGGTTCCTCATGGTTACAGGATGGAACAGTAAATGCAAATCTCTCACTATCTTTGGCACACAAAGGGATGGAGAAAAAACAATCTCTTATATCTATAACTATAATGGGCCATGAAGCTGGCAAAGATGATAAAAGCGGCAAGCCGCGTTGCACTGGGCCCATGATCTGCATTTGTTGATTTATGGCATGCAGGTCATGCAATAATCTCCATTTTCCAGATTTCTTTTTAACGACAAAGATAGGTGTATTCCAGGGAGATACAGATGGTTTTATATGCTTTAAAGACATCTGTTCATCCACCAAATCTTTGGCTGCATTCAATTTTACAGAGGAAAGTGGCCACTGAGGAACCCATACTGGATCCTCCATTTTCCAAGTTATGGGAATGCCCTCCTCAGTGGCCCCTAGGAAAAACCCAGGCCCTCTCTCTTTTGTCTTTGCTGCATAGATATGGGACTCTTTCATCCCTGCAAATATTTTCCTATTCCAAAGCCTGGAGCATATCCCATATCTTGCATCATACGTTGGGCTGAATCAGAATAGTCATTACTCAATTTAAACCCCATATCCTTTAAAAGGTCTCTTCCCCAAAGGGAGATAGGGAGCTCAAGTACATATGGCTGCATTTCTCCTGAGTGGTTCTCTTGGTCCTGCCACTTTAATAATCTTGCACTCATATCTGGAGTCTTAGCATAACCCAGGCCTTGAAGTGTTTGAGAAGAGGCTTCTACAGGCCAAGCTGAAGGCCAGTCTTTCTTTGCTATGATACTCCTATCAGCCCCAGTATCCAAAAGGCCCAGGATCTTTTTACCATCAACTTTTAACTCCAAAACGGGGCGTTGGTCCAAATCCAGGGAGAGAAAAGTCAAATCTGTGCCCGTGGACCCAAAACCATCTTTTCCTCTCTCTCTATCCTTTGCTGCATAGCGGTCATATAAGCTCGGTAACATGATCAATTGAGCAATTCTATCTCCAGGAGAGATAGCCGTTATACCACGGGGGGAGGCTACCATGATCTTAACCACTCCTGTATAATCTGGATCTATAACTCCAGGATGGACAATAAGTCCTCTCAAAGCTGATGATGACCTCCCTAACAACAAACCAACTGTACCAGGTTCAAGGGGTCCTTTAAAATCTGTTTCAATTAACTGGACCCCCATTTGGGGTGTTAGTACGAGTCTGGTGGTGGAGCAGAGGTCCAATCCTGCTGAGCCTGCAGTGGCTCTCCGCGGTCTCTCAGATGGCGGAGGGTCGGCCATCTCTCTTGATTCTGCTCTTTGTCCTGATTCTCTACTGCCCCATATATTTGTGGGCCCTGAGGTCGTGGGCCCCGCTGTCCGTTTTTTGGACGAGCGCCACCATAACCTTGAGTTAAAGGCTGGCCATGGATGTCTATCACTGAACGGCATTCATTAGCCCAGTGGTTCCCTTTTTTACATTTTGGGCATAACCCCGGCCGCCTGGGGCGTTGTACACTTCCTGTACTTTCTGTACTCCTTCCCCTGGGGCACTGTCTTTTAAAGTGTCCCATCTTGTCACACTTAAAACAAACTCCTGAACTTCCTCCATCTTTTTTGGCCAACTGTATTACTGCAGCGGCAAGACCAGCATTAGTTAACGGCCCTCCAAGCTCTCTACACACTTTCATCCAGGCTTCTAGGCCTTTGTTCTTATAAGGGGTGATAGCAGCTCTACATTCTTTGGTACATTGCTCATAGACCAACTGTTTTATTAGTGGCAAGGCAGCATCCGGGTCACCAAAAATCTTCCCTGCCGCTTCCACCATTCGTGCCACAAAGTCTGAAAAGGGCTCCATGGGGCCCTGTAGAATCTTAGTTAAGTTCCCATTCACCTCCCCTTTATTAGGAAGAGATCTCCAAGCCTTGATAGCTATCTTGTTTATTTGCTCATAAATCTGAATAGGATATCCTATCTGCTGATTGGCAAATCTCCCCTGCCCAAGCAGCATATCTCTATCCCAGGCTGGATTTCCATCTCTCTGATTATTGGCTGCTTGCTCAGTGGCATACTCAATCAAGAAAGCTTTCCAGTCTAAGTATTGCCCTGGACTTAAGCAGGCGTGGACCAGGCCACTCCAATCACTTGGAGTCATACAATGTCTGCTTAATGCTTCCACTTGAGCCATTGTAAAAGAAGCGGTAGTACCATAGGTACGAACCGACTCTGCAAGAGATTTTACCACCTTAAAATCAAGCGGTTCCTCGTACCTGTTCCCTTGTGGGTCTTGGTATACCGGATAGGCAAACTGTAATTCTGTTCTTACTTGTGTCCACATCCCTGGGCAGAAAGATCTCCCTACTTTCAGTGACTGAACAGGCTGATCTATCTGAGTGGCTTCTGGATATGGAGGAGGAGTTGAAGGTGCCATGGCAATGGCTTTGTTTACACCAGCTGCCGCCAGCATGGCTGAAGGCACTGTAGCAATGACTCCACCCACTCCGACTGCCGCTGACGTGTCAGGCGCCATGGCAACAGCTTCACCCATACCGACTGCCGCCGACACGCCCTTTTCTTTTACTTTTTTCTTTTCCTTTTTTCTTATAACAGTCCTCTCCAACTGTTCTAGTAGAGCGTGTAGCTCTCCTTCAGAATCCGTGCTCTCTGAGTCCTCAAAATCTCTAAAATCTCTAAAATCTCTAAGATCGGGATAGAGAGGAACTTTCTTTCTGCCTCCCTTTTCACTGTCTGCCTGCTCAAATCTTTCGCCTTTGTCACTGTCTACTTGCTCAGATCTTTCCCCTTGCAGCAGTTCCAAGGCTGACTCTCCCTCTTTGATTGCATTACAACATCTCTGATCTTCTAAACAACTCCTCACCATTTTCCAAATCGGTCTTACTCCATGCTTCAGAGTCCCCTGCTCCCAAGCAAAATCCAAGTCCCTGCCCAATCTGTCCCAGCAGGATACCGTAAGATTCCCGGACACCGCAAACCACGGAGCCACAGAATCACATTCATTCAAAAATCTTTCTAGGGTAGACTTCTTAATCTTTAAATTCCTAGCTAAAAGTAGCTCCTGAAGAGCCAGAAAAATTGGGTGTGACTCAGACAACCCCATGTTTAAAAATTTTACTTTCGGTTTGCAGCTTCCCCACGAAACTGTATCTTTTGTTCGCTATCTCCGCGAAACCTTACCGTACGTTCACTATCTCCGCGAAACTTCACCATACGTTCGCTATTATCCGCGAAACTTTACCTTGCGTTCGCTATCTCCGTGAAACTTTATTGTCCTGATTTATCCCAGGAACTTACCAACGCGTTGCCCCTGACTGCAGGAGTTCTGAGTCTTTTCTGGGTTCCCCGTACGGGCCACCACTTGTCGCGTCCCTCTCGACCAGCAAGAACGACGCAACTCGCAAAAGCTCTTCTCCTGCAGTTTATTCAGGTCCCTTGAAAACAGTCTTCCGAATGCCCGGGCAGACCCAACCCACAGGCTAAATACTAAATGAACAGCCAATCAAGTAAAGCCACATAGTGCTATCTTAGAGGCCCACGTATGCGGAAGCAAGCCAGATCAGCAGTCTTAGCCAAATATGGACTTGTTTACCACCGAGAGCGCTCACTGTCGGGCTGGTGGAAGGCGGAGACCAGCGCCATCTTTAAGGCGCGGCACGTCGCAGCTCTCTACACATGAGGGCTCAGCTCACTCTTGTACTTCAAGTGTGTTCTAGCTGTATCCTTCCCCAGTGGAGGGGGCAGCTTCTCTGCGCTAGCTACTCCTGGAAGGACAGCACATTAGTCACTTTTCTATCGCCATGATAAAACACTGTGGACAAAGCCAGCTCATGGGAAGGAGGGTTTATTTTAGGCTTATGGCTCCAAGGACTTAGAGTCCACAGCTTTGGAGGTAGCAGGCAACAGGGAGACAAGGAGGCTAGAGCAGCAGCCGAGAGCTCACATCTCCAACTACAAGCAGGAAGCAGAGAGAGTGCACTGGAAACATGCATGGCTTATGAAACCTCAGAGCCTGAGCCCAATGACACACCTCCTAAGTCTTTCCAAACAGGACTAGAAATGGGACAAGACTCAAATGCCAAGAACATCATTCAAACAGTCACTGGTGATGGTCATGAGGGCTCCACCTTCATTCATTAATTACCTGATACAGATCCTACCTTTCTCTTTTAAAACATTTTTATTTTATTACTTTATATATGGGTGTTTTGCACCACATGTATGTGCATCGTGTGCCTGGTGCCATCAATGCCAGAAGATGGCACTGGATCCCCTGGAATTGGAGTTACAGGTGGTTGTGAGCATCCATGGCTCTTAACTGCTAAACCATCTCTCCCACTCAACACTCTGTCTCTTCATATGAATACATCAGGGATTAGCTTTCAATGCTTGTATAGGGGAGGAGAGAAAACATAGAAATTTAGACCATGTATTTTATTAATTAAAATTAAAACATTCTGTTATGGGACAGGGCTCTTTTAAAAATGTTTTTAAGTTACATAAATTGTTTAATTATTTTTTTATTGTGTGTGTGCATATACATAAGTGCATGCTGTATCTTGGCCAGAAGACACTTGGGAAAGTCAGCTGTCCATGTGACACAGGACTTTGGGATCAACCTCAGGTCTTCAGGTTGAGTGGGCAGCTATCCTTACCTGCTGAGCCCATCTCACTAGTGCTAAGAAGGGGCTCCTAACCAAGAACTCTAAGTCACACTCGAAGGGATCAGAACCACTTGATCTTCTGGGAATGCAGCCAGACCTACAGAACTGAGTTATTTGACCCTTAAGACCTGTCTCCTATCAGTGGAAGTTGTCTTAGAACCTGTGTTCCAGCCAGTCCTCAGGGGACTCTGATGAAAGCTGTTTTTTACCACTGTCCTGTGCTTTGAGTGTGGTAGTCATATATTCTCTATGAAGTTGCCACCAGAAAGGGGGCCTGACTTGCTTTTTGAATTCAAACAAAAATTGGAACGAAAGCAGTCAGCAGCAAACTCAGTGGTTGGTGTCAGAAGAGCAAGTTGTTTCCTTTCCTGTATTTTTCCTGTTGTTTTTGCCTTATGTAGTCAGTGGTTTTGTCCTGTGTAGTTTGGTCATGGTGAACCGGATGCACTGGGTGAAGTTCTTTGAATGCTGCTAGAAGAAAGAGGCTCTTGTTGGAGCTGCTTTCTTTCTTTTTTTTTTTTTTTGGTTTTTCGAGACAAGGTTTCTCTGTGTATCGCTGGCTGTTCTGGACTCGCTTTGTAGACCAGGCTGGCCTCGAACTCACAGAGATCCGCCTGCCTCTGCCTCCCAAGTGCTGGGATTAAAGGCATGTACCACCACGGCCCGGCATTGGAGCTGCTTTCTTAGAACTGGTAACTCCAGCCTCTCTGACCTGAGGCCACCGAAGCCCAGTGGGCTGCTTCCCAGGATGCTGTCCTGAGTTTAACACTCAGTGTGGACTGCTACAGTGTTGAAGCATGCTCCTCCACTTGGCCATCTGCACCCTTGAGTCTTGTTGGTCCAAAGATAAAGTTCTTTGAGAACTTTTCCACAGAGGGTAACTGCTTTTTAACAAGCTGTAATAGAGATTCATTGAAGGCTGTACCCACAAAACCCCCACATCACTGTCCATTTAAGTATAAGACAGTGCTGGGTGTTTTAGTGGCAGTGGCCACAACAGAGGTGTGTGCCTTCAATCCCAGAACCCTGGAGGCAGAGGCTGATGAATCTCTGTGATGTGTACTGTTGGATTGGGGTGGAAAATTCACTTCAGAGATGGAAGCTTAAAAATGCAAGCTTTATTTTCTATGCCAGCAGGTGCTAGCAGATCCTGTCTCAAAATAAATAATAACAGCAAGTATAACAATAAGGTAGTAGTGGCTAGGTGATCAAGATAAGAAAGAAAATGTACAAACATTTCTGGTCTCTGTCAAGTTGGCCCGGAGATTCTCCAGTCTGAGAGTACACTAGAGCAAGGGGTTGCATGTCAGAGGCTTTGCACTGTTGGACCCAGCGGATCCACCAAGGTCCTGACACTCAGAGACCACCAGAGACCAAGGTTCGTTGCAAAATGCAAGAGGAATTTTTATTAAGCCGGTACGCCGGGGTTCAGCTGCCTTCGGGAAGGAGTGAACGCAAAACCACAGTTTACAGGCAGCTTTTAAGCACAAAAACCGCAAACAGGAGGGTACATAGGAAGAACAATAGAGTTGCTTATGTAAACTTAACCTCTAGCTTGCTAGGTGATAACCACAATCAGGTGGGGATAGGGGGAACAAAAGGGGAACATTCCAATCAGCTATGTACACTCAACCTTTATATCACTAGGGTGGGACCATTGTCTTTGGTTAGATAGTTCCGGAAACCGAGTTCTATGGAATGTTCCCAGGGGTTGTGAGGTCAGGTTCTCATGAATAGAAAAGAAGGCCTTCCTGGGGAGGGGTAGTGGTATTTGCCACAGCCTTACATTCCCCTTTTCTTTAAGTAAATGATTTCAATCTTCGAATCAAAGACCTGATTCTTCGAGTGGGAGTTCAGTGTATTGTTGCCTTAACATCAGGACCTGGACAATACTAACACGCTCTCTGACAAAGGAGACAAGTCTATTAAGGATACAGGGTCCAAAAGTTAACAGAAGAAGGAGAATAATGAGGGGTTCCATTAAGGTAGAAACTAGGGTAGCAAACCAAGGGGTCTTATTGATCCATGGCTCAGACCATCCTTGATTACTTTCTCTTTCTCTCTGTCTACTAGCTATACATTCCCTTAGTTTGTTCATTGCATCAGTAATAACCCCAGAATGGTCCACATAGAAACAGCATTCTTCTTTGAGGGCGGCACACAGGCCGCCTTCTTTAAGAAACAGGAGGTCTAGCCCTCTTCTGTTTTGAGTAACCACTTCTGCCAGCGAGGATAGGGATTCCTTTAACTTGGTAATAGAATCTTTTAATACCTGGAGGTCGATGTCTATAGCCTGTCACAAGCTAGCATAGTACTGAGGTTGTTGAACTAAAGCGGCGGTTCCTGTCCCTACTCCAGCTGCTATTCCCAGGCCTAGTGGGATGGCTAAGGTGACAGACACAGGTTCCCTTTTGGTTTTATGGACCCCCTCATAGGTGTCTAAGAAGGAGGAATCTGTATGATAGATCAACCTAGGGAATAACTGTACCAATACACAGAACTCATTAGTTGATTTTAACACAGCAAGTGAGACATATGGAGTAAGCCCTGTACTACATATCCACCATCCCTCATCAGGGAGAATGAGGTACCCAGAGGAATTTGAGAGATTTTTAGTTCTGTTGCAGAGGTGTTGTTGGGAGGGAGATGGAGTGCCTATACAGATTCCCTTCCTTGATACTGAGGTGAGGGTTATCTTGGCTCCCCCATCTTGTTTCCACCTACATTGTTCGTGAGAGGAGGTGGTGGTTGTTTCAGCATCTATCCCAACTGATTCATAGTAAGGTGGCAGGCAGTGTAGCAAAGCCAGCAAGACTCAGTTGCCCCTGGGTTAGAGGCATTGAGGACTTTGTAAGCTCCATCAACTAGCTTTAAAATCTTATCTGGGAGGATGAAGGGTTAGGCAGGACTTCTGGCGTCCTGGTGAGTGGGGTTTTTGGAGTCATTTTAGCTGAGGGCCTGGTGATAGGGTTGATGGGAAGAGGTAGGTGTCCTAGGACTGTGTTGGGCCCTACTACAGTAGGAGGCAGGGACTCTAGCTTTAGTCTAATGGTCATGAGAAAGAAGACCTTTATCATAACCAGACTGGTAGAGGCGTATACCCCATTGTTTTCCCTTGATCCATCCTTGATCTTGTTTTCCCTGGCTAGTGAAGGTAATATTTAATTTATTACAAAGAAAGTGGACACATGACCCTTGGAGATTTGTAATGGGTCCTGTCCCGCTGGCTGTGAGTTGCCGGTATCTGTTACTGGCCCTCTGGATGATAATTTTTTCCCATGATAGTTGGAGCTTCCAATGAATGGTGCCAGTGCTCTCACAACTCCAAGCTGCACAGAAAAAGTGTTCTGCTCCCCCACAGGTATAAAATTGTTCTTGGTTATCTCGCCAAGGGCAGACAAAGAACTCGGTTGTGGCCAGCGTTTCTCTTAAAAAGGGGTGGCCATATCCAGGGCCACCTCCTCTAGGGATGTGGCAGTCTGGAGAGGAGGGACATTGGCTCTATCTGAGGAATATCCCATGATTCTACCCTGGCAACCAGCTGGCAAAAGTCAGGGTATAATGATGGCCACCAAGCAGCTATAGTAGAATTGGACCATATCACATCTCCTGTTTGGGACAAAATTTGCCAAGTGAGGCGCTAAAGCATATTGGGACTGGGGGAACTCACAGTCAGCTGGGTAAGCAAAAGGAGAGTTAAGAGTCTGGGGGTAGTTGAAGCCTGAGCTTAAGAGGGTGCGGTGAACTCACCATTCTCTTGAGGCTTTGGGTGTTTTCTTCACTTGGGAGGTGTGGATCCAAGCTGAGATACCGTTGACCTTGATGGCCATCGAGGTGGTAAGCAGGACGATGTAGGGTCCCTTCCACCTGGGCTCAAGTTTCTGAGAGCAGTGCTGATGGACATAGATGGAGTCTCTGACCTGGAAGGGTTAGGCGATCTCTGGAGTTCCTGGTTGGTAGGCCTCAGCAAGTTGTGTCCACACCTCCTTCTGAACCAGTTGGAGTCCTTTTAATCTAGCATATGAATCATTATTACGATGACAGTTAGGGTCAATACCCTGTCCAAAGGTGAACAAAGGAGGTGGAGTGAGATGGGAGTGGGAAGGGGTGTTCCTCACACGGAACAGGGCCAAGGGAAGGAGCACTGTCCAGTCTGTGCTGCCAGTCTCCAAGGGAAATTTAACTAAGGTCTCTTTTAGAGTTCTATTCATTCTTTCTACCTATCCTGAGCTTTGGAGTCTATATGCACAATGTAACTTCTTTTTCTTTTCTTTGGTTTTTTGAGACAGGGTTTCTCTGCATATCTCTGGCTGTCCTGGACTCGCTTTGTAGACCAGGCTGGCCTCGAACTCACAGAGATCCACCTGCCTCTGCCTCCCCAGTGCTGGGATTAAAGGCATGCGCCACCACGCCCAGCTTCACAATGTAACTTCTAATCAGTCTCCAAGTTACCTGGCCACTTCCTGACTTATCTGGGCAGTAAAGGCTGGCCTGTTGTCTTTAGGGGCCCTGAAGCGGGGAAATATTTCTTCTAGGATTTTCTTAGCCACCATACAAGTGGTTTCATTTTTGGTGGGGAAGGCTTCTACCCACCCTGAAAATGTATCAATGAAGACTAACAGATATGTGTTGCCATACCTGGCAGGATGTACCTCAGTGAAATCAACTTCCCAGTTGGTCCCAGGCCTGTATCCATGAAGTCTCTTACTGGGTTCTTGGGTTCTGTCTTATCCTGACTGGATTGACCTTCTGGCATGGTATGCAGGCTCAGACAACATTTTCTGCTAGCTTGTGAAGTCCTGGAATCTCATAGTCAGTCTTGTTGATTAGAGTGATTAATTTTTTTTTTTTGTGCCCAGGTGTGTCCACAAGTGCATCTGTTTTAACATTTCTTCTGCCTCTTTAGAGTCCATAGTCTGTTTACTGTCTTGATGTTGTGGTGGGAACTCTGTTTCATTAGGGTCTACAGTGAGTAATACTAGTATAACCTCTTCTAAAGCCGCTTCTCGGGTGACCCGATCTGCCATATTGTTTCCCTTAGTTGTAAGGGACCTGTCCTTTTGATTACCTGGACAGTGGATGATGCTTACATTAGCTGGTAACATGAGGACAGCTAGCAAAGCCAGGATCTCTTGTTTATTTTTAATGTCTTTGTCAGTTGAGGTGAAGAGCCCTCTTTTGTTGATAAATGGCCCCGTGCACATGGGCAGTCACAAAAGCGCATCTGCTATCTGTGTAGATATGTATCTTTGTCTTTTCTGCCATTTCAAGAGCTTTTGTGAGGGCAATAAGTTCAGCTCACTGTGCTGAAGTCCCTTGGGGGAGGGCCAAGGCCCAAATGACCCGTTTTGCATCCACTACCACTGCCCCTGCCCGATGCTTAACTTCTTCAAGAAAACTGCTCCCATCCGTGAACCAAGTGGCTTCAGTGTCGGGGAGCGGCTGGTCAGTGAGGTCTGTATGGGTGCCATGGGCCTTGGCAAGCACTTGTTGGCAATTGTGGATGATAGCTGACCCCTCTAAGTCAGGATCAGGCAGCAGGGTGGCTGGGTTGAGCCCTGTGGCAGGTGTAAACTTGATGCAGTCCTTGTTCAGGAGGAGCGACTGATAGTGAGTCATCCTGGCATTTGTCAGCCACCTCTTAGGGGGCTGGTGTACTACACTTTCTGGAGCATGGGGGGCTGTAACTGTAAGGTTTTGTCCCAGGGTCAACTTGTCAGTGTATCTGACTAAAGCCGCCACAGCAGCCACTATCCATAGGCAGCTGGGCCATCCTGCTGTCACAGAGTCTATTTTTTTCACAGATATGTCACAGGTGGGTTCCATGGACCCAGTCTCTGAGTCAGGACTCCTTTAGCTATCCCATTATTTTCAGCCACATACAGGTGGAATGGCTTAGTCATATCAGGCAGTCCTAAGGCTGGGGCCAATAGCAGGGCCTGCTTAATTTTGTCAAAGGCCTTCTGTTCTTTTTTGCCCCAAACAAAAGGTGTACTCCCCTTTGTGAGTGGATACAGAGGGGCAGCCAATTCTGAAAACCCTGGGATCCATAGTTGGCAGAAGCCCACAGTTCCCAAGAATTCTCTGACTTGTTGGGGAGTCTTGGGGGTGGGTATCTGAGCCACAGTGTTTTTCTTAGCATCTGACAGCCATCTCTTTCCATTTTTGATTAGATACCCCAGGTAACTGACCTGTCATTGACAAATCTGGGATTTTTTGGCTGAGGCCCGGTATCCCAAGGATCCAAGCTCAGACAGCAGGTTTTCAGTTCCCAGGAGGCAGTCTTCTTTGGTCTCTACTGCTAGGAGAATGTCAGCAACAAGGTTACCTGGGTTGGAGGCCCTGAAGTGGGCCAAATCTTGGTGGAGGGCCTCATCGAAGATGGTGGGAGAGTTCTTGAATCCTTGGGGCAGGCGGGTCCAGGTGAGTTGTCCTGAGGCCAGATCTTTTGATTCAAAGGCAAATATAGGCTGGATAGAAGGGCTGAGCATCAAGCAGAAAAAGGTATCTTTTAAGTCCAATACTGTATACCATGTTCGGTGAGGGGGAAGGGTGCTAAGGAGGTTGTAAGGGTTGGGCATTGTAGGGTGAAGGTCAGCATCCCTTTTGTTAACTTCCCCTAAGTCCTTGACTGGTCTATCTATAATCATTAGTCCAAAGCTTTTGAACCAGTAGCAGAGGGGTGTTCCATGCTGACTGATATTTAACAAGGACCCCAAGCTCAAGGAATTGCTGTATATGTGGGCGGATACCATCTCTGGCCTCTTTGCTCATGGGATACTGGTGGACTGAAACTGAGGTGGAGGTAGCTTTAACCTCCACCACCATGGGTGGGCAATGTTTGGCCATCCCTATGCCAATAAGTTTGGCCCAGGCTGAAGGAACCTTGCCCATCCATTCCTGCATATCTGTTATCTGAGGAGGGAGTTTTTCAAACAGCCTATGCTCATCCTCCAGCCTCATAGTGAGGACCTGAAGTGGCCTCCCCTCTCTGTCAGTCACTGATGGTCCTTCAGCTTGGAAATGATTTGCTCCACCTTAGAGAGCAAATCTCAGCCCAGAAGGGGGTAAGGGCATTTAGGGATTACGAGGAATGAGTGGGATACCCGGCCCATGCCAAGGTCCACTGTTCTTTGGGTAGTCCATGAGTATTGTCTATTCCCCATGGCCCCCTGTACCCAAGACCTCTTGGTAGAAATTGGTCCTTCTGCTTGGAGAAGGATTGAGTGTTGAGCCCCAGTGTCTACCAGAAAATGAATGGGTTTCCCCTCCACATTGAGATTTACCCTAGACTCAGGGAGGGTGTCTGAGCCCCAACTCCCCTAATACTCTTCTTTAAGGACTAAAATCTTTTCTTTGGGGAGTTCTCCCCTCTTCTTTTGGGGACAATCCTTGAGCCAGTGTCCCTTTTCTTTACAGTAGGCACATTGGTCCTTGTCTAACGGCTGCCTTTTGCCCATTTTTTCATCTCTCTGACCTTGCCTGTCTCTCAGGCCTCTTTCTCTTACTATGGTGGCCAGGATCTTGTTTAAAATTTTCTCTTGTCTTTTTTCTCTCTTTAACTCTCATTCATCCTGTTACTTATGCCTTCTTTTTTCCTTTTCTTTCTCTGTCTCTCTTTTATTGAACATCTTACCTGCCTCCTTAACAAGATCCTGAATCCTTGTAGACCATCTAACCTTTGTAGCTTTTTTTTCCTGATATCTGAGGATGACTGATAAATAAAGGCCATAGCTACGGTTGCCTTATGTTCCTCAGAGGTAGGATCATAAGGGGTGAATCTCCTGAAAGCTTCCATCACCTATTCTAAAAACACTGTTGGTGACTCAGCCGGTCCCTGAGTTACTTCTCTTACCTTAGCCAGATTGGTGGGGCATCTCACCGCCCTCACAGAGACCTGCCACAAGAGCCTGGCATTAGACCCTCAGATGCTCCCTACCTTCAGGCATATTGAAGTTCCAGTTTGGTCTAGTCAGAGAGAAGCCTGCAGCAATCTCATTGGGTAACTGGGTGGGTTTCCTGTTAACGCCAGGCATGTTCTTTCTGGCCTCTAACAGGACCCACTGTTTCTCCTCAGTCATGAGGAGAGTGTTTAGGAGTTGCTGACAATCATCCCATGTGGGCTGGTGGGAGAAGATAAGAGATTCTATCAGGGAAGTCACAGCCTGTGGATTCTCAGAGAAGGAAGGATTATGAGTCTTTCAGTTATAAAGATCTACAGCGGAGAATGGCCAATATTGAAGCGGTTGGTTCCCCTGTTCATCCAGTGGCCCATAGTCCCTGAGGGGGAGTACAGTGGAGTGTGGGGTACCCTCCCTTCAGCTTCTAGTCTCTGTGGCCAGGCCTCCACCCTCACTCTCTAACAAGGGTCCCACTGGGGCCGAAGGTTGAACAACTGGGGCCCTGGGCAGAGGTTGAGGGTTCGAGGTTGGAGGATAAGGTGGCAGGGGTCGAGGAGGAGGAGGTCCATCGGGGTGTCAGGGTAGATATTCTTTGGGGAACCTGTAGTTTAGACAGGCTCCTTTTGGCCAGAGTCTGCTTCAGAGTGAAGACTTCGGAAGGGGAGTGAGGAGGAGATAGACCTGTGACTGGCTGGCTGGCTGCTGGAGCAGGCGGTGGAGGGAGTGGAGGAGATAGACCTGTGGAGGGAACAAAAGGCCAGACCCACAGAGGGGGAGAGACCAACAGGGCCTCCCAAACCAAGATATAGGGCATTTGATCTGGGTGCCTGTGGGGTCCTGGGTTAAAAATTTTAGACCTAACCTGCCTAATTTTGTCTAATGAAAATATCCTTTGAGTGGCCACCCAACCTGAAATGTAGGCCACTCTGAGGCACACAGAGTCTGCCATCTCCTTTCAAAAATCTCAACTGACAGGTTATGTGCCCTATTTAACTTCAGTCCAGTGGCTCAGGGTCAGGGATAGGGGGGTTGTCAGTGTCTGTTCCATCATCAAATCGTCAGGGAAAAGGAGAATAAGAAGAGTTACAAACAGAATCCAAAGAAGACAGAATGACACAAAACACAAACAGCCACTGCGAGATTGCCTCAGAAGTGAAACAGACTCAGACAGGGACCCAATCGGCCTCCCCTTCCAGATAGACCTCTAGGGTGTCCCCCAGGGTCACAAGACACTGGTCTATTCAGCCGGAGTATCTGAAATCAGATAGCTACAGAGGCCGAGCAACCGGCTGATCAGATGGTGACTTGCACAGTAATGACAGTATCAAACAGGCAGAGAGACAAACAAAGTAGCTCCAGTGTACCTCCAAATCCTGGAGTCTTGGGGTATGGGGGCAGTCAGGTGATCCCGGCAAAGCCCCCAAATGTTGGACCCAGCAGATCCACCGAGGTCCTGACACCCAGAGACCCCCAGAGACCTAGATTCATTGCAAAATGCAAGAGGAATTTTTATTAGCTGGTACGCTGGGGTTCAGCTGCCTTCGGGAAGAAGTGAACGCTGAACCACAGTTTACAGGCAGCTTTTAAGCACAAAAACCGCAAACAGGAGGGTAAATAGGAAGAACAATACAGTTGCTTATGTAAACTTAACCTCTAGCTCGCTGGGTGATAACCGCAATCAGGTGGGGATAGGGGGAACAAAGGGGGAACATTCCAGTCAGCTATGTACACTCAACCTTTGGCTCGGTAGGGTGGGGCCATTGTCTTTGCTATGTACACTCAACCTTTATCTCACTAGGGTGGGGCCATTGTCTTTGGTTGGATAGTTCTGGGGACTGAGTTCTGTGGAATGTTCCCAGGTTGTGAGGTCAGGTTCTCATGAACAGAAAAGAAGGCCTTCCTGGGAA
>CAJQZJ010033087.1:3036689-3086203 GCA_907164525.1 Lophiomys imhausi | reverse complement strand
ATTCACTAAATCTAACTTATATTAACCTATCAGCCCCTTCACATTATGCTACCTCAACCTACCTTGCTACCCAATCTACCATGCTATCTCCATCCACTCTTTTACCTCAACCTACTTTGCTAACTCCACCCACTGTGCTCCCTTTGCCTAACTTGCTACCTCAACCTACCTTGCTATCTCAGCTCAGTATGTTAATCTTGGTGTAAAGTTATTGTATAATTCAAATGCTAATTTCTGTACTCCCCATATCTGATTTTAGTCTTTGTTCTGAGGAGCTCATGTCTCAATACCATATAAACACTGCTCACCAATTGTCCCCTGATATGCCAATAAAGCTGCTTATAGGTAATCTTTGAACAGAAGAAAGAATTGGGTGGAACTTCCTGCCCTGAAGGAGTGGATGAGCAAAGGAGAGGAAGTAGGGAGATTCAAGAGGAGGCAAAGGCAAGAGAGAAAAGGAGACATTCAGCTGTAGCAGGAGCCACAATGAATTTTAAGATTTATGCTGGGCATGAACCAGATTAACATGGTGGGTTAAGAACAGTGCAGTCACTGGTTATTTTTTGTGTTGTGAAGCATGGTTAACAAATAATATAAAAATTTTGAATTATTTAGATAGTAGCTAGGTGAAGAGTAAAACAGAGGAAAATATCACGTATCTCCCAATGCAGCTGTCACCACTGCAGGTGTGATCAAAGTGGGTGTGGAAGCAAGTAATCAAAATGGTCTGCTTCACCCCTTCCCCAAGTGTCAATAAACTCCCTAAGCAGCATGCCACAAAAGACTACTGGTAGACTGCTGACAAGGAAGCTGTCCTGCTTTAGCCAGAACTCACCTTTCAAATTTTGCCTCTGAGCTTCCCATACATCTTTGCTGTGTGTCCCATCTTCAGTCCTGCAACTCCCCTGGGTAATATCTCCTGTGATCCCTGAAAGGGGTGTTGGGACCTTCAGAGTGTGCTTCTGGACCCTTTGATACCCTTAGACAGTTACACCTCAGGACTCCAGCGGTGCTGAGGAAAACAGTGGGTACCGGGAGCCAGTATTACACCATAGTATTCATTTAGGGCCTCAGCTGACAGGGAACGCAGGGGAGGGAGGCCTGTCTGTAAGCTTCCTGGCCATCTCTGTAGCAACAATATATAAATTAGAGATGCCCCCAAAGCAGGAAGCTTCACATGGTCTGGGATTGCCAGCCAGGAGCCAGGACTAGGTATCTGACCCTTTAGGATAAATTCACAGTTTAGTTAAGGAAAATTGTTTTGTTGGATTTGAAGTTTGTATAAATCCCCTAAGGTTAGAATTAATAGACATTTCCCCACACCTCTCAGTGAGAATGGCAGTTTCAGCCTCTCACAGTCTCCACCCCTGCAATGGGAACCCTCCCATATTCATGCTAATATTAGGTAAATAAATCCCCCCCAAAATTCCTATGCTTCCTAAAGCTCGGGACTTGAGGGTCTACCAAACAACACTCTGGAAATCCCTGCCCTAGGAAGCCACCCCACACACAAAAAAATCCTATATAAGCCCTGAGCCTCCTCCATTCCCTGCTGTACTCTCCTTGGTACACGGGTAGCCATGCCCTGGATTTGTTGCCTAAACTCCAATAAAATTTCCTTTATGCTGCTGAGACTCTATCATTCTTGGGGAAGAAGTAAAGAAGAAGAGCTCCTCAGCTGATCTGGGGGGATACAAAACTCCCTCCTGTGAGCTGTAACAGCTGGAGAAGGACTGGTACCTTAGGTATGCCACCTGAGCTCAGCTGGGGCTGAGGAAACCCCTTGCTGTGAGATGAAGTGTCTCTGTTGAGGAAGTCTCCTCTCAGAGCTATGTGGTTTTTGAGTTCCCAAGTCCAAGGATACCTTCCTCAGAGCCATAACAGGTTCATTGGGGATACTAATCTGGCTTACTAATTTGCTCAGCTTGCTTGCTCTCTTTCTTTATTTCTTCATTTTTTCCTTTCTTTTTCTTTTTCTTTCTTCCTTTATTTATTTACAACAGAGTCTTATTATGTAGTCTATGCAGTTATGGCTACCCTGGAACTTACTAGGCTAGCCTGTAATTCATGGGGATCCTCTGCCTCTCTAGTGCTGGAATTAAAGGAAGCCATACCCTATCAGCTTGCTTTCTTTTAACACAGGACCACCTGTCCGGGAATGGTACCATCCATAGTAGGCTGGGCTCCCCTCCATCAGTCACTAATCAAGAAATGACCTTCAGACATGCCCACCAGCCAATCTGATGAAGGCAGATCCTCAATTGAGGTTCCCTCTTTCCAGGTGATTAAATGTGTCAAGTTGACAAAAAACTAACCAGCATGTTTTGTTTTATTTTAAAGGCAAAGGGGGAATGCCCTTTGTTTATATTAAGTTTTATACATATTTGTTGACCATACAAAATAGTCGCAGTGAAAGAATTAAAAAAAAACCCTAAGTATTATGAGATGGTAATTTCTAGATGGTATACACTTATCAATGGAAACACATTTCTGTATTACTCACGTCTATTAGTGAAATGGTATATCTTAGGAAACTGAGCTTCTAATTTCCCTCTATTTTTTAGGGTTGGGGAAGGCATAATAACATTGCTTCTGATAGGCTGATTTCAATGCTGAGATCTGGTTACTGCTCCATTTTGAGGCATTCTCTTGATTGTTAAATAAAAATCACTGATAGTCAATTGGCTGGGCAGAAAGAATATATGAAGGTGGGACTTCCTGAGATTAGAACAGGAACCCTGCATTTTACAGTGGGGATTAGCACATTCCACCAGGAGACATGGAAGCAGATAGATGTGTTTGAGAAAGCTGGAAGTTCCAGGTGGCGCCCAACGTGGGCAAGTAGAAGCCTTGAGATGAAGAGGAAGGAGCCACCAATGCAAGCAGCTGGAGCAGGAAGGAGGACACATGCCACGGGTTAAAGAAAAGAACATCATTCCACGTGGCCTGGAGCATCAGCCTAGCATGGAAAATAACAACCCAAGGGATGTATGTATAATATACAGGGCTTTATTCGGAAATAGAATTAAGAGCTAGCTTAGATGGGCCAAGATTGTTCAATTCAGGCCAAGGCTTGTTAAAATACATGTGGTATCTGTGTGCTCATTTATAATGGCTTGTTAAGGATTAACAGCTGTCAACCAATTAAATATAATCTAAATACTAGTAAACAATTTAATTATTTCTGCAAATGGCACCCAAAGTGGGGCTCGAACCCTAGGATTATGAGTCCCATGCTCTACCAACTAAGATAGGAAAGTCAAAGACATCTAAACAAAAATCAAGCAAAAAGAAACATTTAAAAAATCTTACTCTAACTGTTCTGACACATGCTGCAATTCAAGTTTTGTTCATTATTCCATAGAATCTGGTTTTGGCTGCATTTCACTGGCTGACCAATACCAGAAACTCCTGACAAGCATTTAGTAGCCAGGGAGCTGTGAACTCCAGCTTTCATCAGTTTTATCTTATCTATCAGGAAGGGCCTCCCTCCTTCCCCCATTATCATTGCCCATAATTTAACATTCCATCTGTAAATTATTTCCTTTAAGCCTATCCTAGTCTAAACTTTCTCACAAAAGATATACAGAACCATAATTGTCAGGGTAAAAATCATTTGCATGGTAAGAGAAAAAAACTCAAACAGAATACAAAAGTATTGAGGCATTATGAATTCCTCCATTTTTAATCTAGGTGGTTAACTCTGCTCTCAAGCTCTATTTGGAAGGCTGCCAGTTTTTTAGTATGGAAGGAGAGTTAAGCTTTCTACCTTTGCTGCAAGGCAGTAACTTTTGTTAAGGGAGTTGCTCCTCTGAAATGTATCTGGGTTCAGCTCCCTGCTCTTTGTCTAGGAAACTACCATTTACCTGGGGCCTTCTCAGGCTGTAAGCATGTATTCTAATTGCCGTAGTTGGGCACCATTGCAGTTTCAAGGAGGAATTAAAGAATCCCAGGGATAGATAACACAATGCTTTGCTAACACTGAATTTCCTAAATGTTGGTGAAAAAGGTACCTCTGCAGCTGAGAGACATTGGGTTATACAAAAAATTGAAGAATTATATCAATGAATATATTATAAGGATATTTTAACTTTAGAATGGAAACCTGCAATGGTTTTAAGATGGGGATGTGGTTATGCATTATAAGGATATTTTAACTTTAGAATGGAAACCTGCAATGGTTTTAAGATGGGGATGTGGTTATGCCTATATGTCTACAGGGAATGAAAAAAATGTGGTTACCAACAAAACTTATAAAGATTATATATGACCAGGGAGAACCTCTTATTAGCTGAGACATGAATGTCTTCACATGTTAAGAGTATTTTATTAACTGTTTGATGTTCATGATATTCCAATCTCTCATCCAACATGGATAGAGTTTATGCTTTAAATGGACTTACAAAGTTGTCCTATGCCTTTTACTTGCTCAAATTTAGTGCAAAAATTTATTTTCAGAGCCAAAAACTGAATGACAAAGACAAGACAAATAGGCCAAAAGATTCAGGCTAACATACTGCTTCAATCACAGTTTTCTTAAAAAACTTTGCATGCAAATCAATTTTTAAAGGGCTAGCCCAAAAATGATTGATCCTACAGAGACTGGACAACAAAAGCTATAGCTACCTTTCCTGGGAATTGGACAATATTTCAGTTTTTAAAGTATATCCAAAAATATTAACACCTCCATTCCCAAGAGAAGGGATGGAAGTTTTTGTTGTGTGGTATGTTATGTGTTGTGATTGTTTGTTGTCCTCTAGGATGAATGGATATATGATATGTGTTATGAAAAAAATAAGAATTGGATTCATGGATTTTCTTCTTTCTCTTACTTTATTCTTTGTCTCTTATATTATTCAAATTTTCAAGATATTTTTGAAAGATAATTTTTTTTTCTTCTATTGCCAAAAAAAAAACAATTTTCCCTAGGAAAGATATTACATGCCAAAAAAGAATACCCTAGAGCCAGGGTTAGGGCAGGTTTCTGTTCTTATCTTTCCATGACAATAAAAGCTTCCAACTAAGGAGTCCAGAGACCATTGGACAACTGGAAACTGTGAAAAAAAAAAGGAGATCATACACCAAAGAAGACAAGATAAGTAGCCCAGAGGATCCATCCTCATAGACTGCCTGAATAGTTGTTTCCTCAAAAATATGCATCCAGAACAACTTCAAAATGGCTTGCTAAGGTGGTCCAACCTCACAGACTGTTCCAGACAGAACTTCTTCAATAAAGCCCTGAACTTTCCCACCCAAAGTCCAGTTTCAGATACGAATTGCTCAGGACATTCAAATTACTGAGCACACAGAGACTGGACAACAAATGTTACTATTAAATTAACCATTTTTCCATTTTATTTGGGCCCCCAAACAGATTTTCTATGTTCCAATTCAGTATGAAGCAGTTTTAAGAGAGTGACGTCCCATTCCCAAAAAATGGGGTGAATGATTCTTTGGTCATTTGATGGGTTTTAGATGTTGTTTAGGGGGAATGGTTACAAATTGCTATATGGTCTTGTTAAGCAAGGTATAGGAGGTTAGACTCAGAGATATCTCTCTATTTTTTGATCCTTCTTTCTCTCTTATATAGGGAGAGAAGACTTGAAAAAAGAGTGGGGAATATGGATATATAATATAGAATTGATAAGAAAAAAGGATAGATTATTTAATCTATTCCTATAGTTCCTTGTTATTAATACAAAATTGAGGTTATAGACATGAGAATGATAGGAAAAAGGGTGGATTATTAAATCTACACCTATAGATCTTGTTATATTGATACAAAATTGAGGCTATATTTTGATTAGGTATTGTACTTCTGTAATTCTTAAAATTGCAATGTGAAGTTCTAATCCTTTTGATAGCAACTATCACAAACTGTTCAGGATAATTAAGAAATGCAAGTTGATAGTCATTCAAACTTGTAATTTTATTAGGATAATTAAGTTAGTTAATCTCAGATGTTTTCTAAATTAATCAGATATAAAGCTGTTAGAGACAATCATCATTTTCTTACTCAATGGAGATGGATAGATGATCTTCAAAAACCTTAAGGGATATGTAGAATATGGCATTTAAAGATATTTTTATTATTTTAAAATTTCTTTGACATGAGATGTTAGTTCCTGACAGTTCCCATTGGATTTGGAAGGAGACAATTAGGTTTTAAAAAATCTCCATCAGGATATAATTCTTACTGGGCAGAAATGCCCCTGTTCTCTCAACAGACTGTATACACTCCAAAGATGGACCAAAGCTACAATTCAGGTAAGTCAATGGCCTGATTCTGCAAAGACAGAATGGGCAAATCTTATTTCCTGCTCCACAAATAAGTCTGTGAGATATGCTTGGCTAGAAGGCTGAAGAGGACTCTCTAATGTTATAGAAATAGGGGACTGTCTAGGCAGCCAGTTTTCTGTTATTTCATAGTTTTGGAAGTTGCTTATTTACCCTTCTCAGATTTCTGATGTGATTGAAGACTACATAGTTATAGCATCACAGTAAAATTTAAGTCGTCTAGGAATTAAAAGGGTGTTTTAAGATGATTTACTTACATTAGGATGGAAGGTGAATTAGGTATAGATCCTTAAACTCATCAAGAGAGATGTTTAATAGTATTTATTTCCTAGTTCACTAGTCAAATACATATGGAATGGACATTGAGAACGTATGTCACACCTTTTAGTTTTCATAATTGTTTTTATTATATTGTTTTTATTAAATTGTATTTATTGTTATTGTTATTATATTGTGTTTATTGTTGTATTTATTTTTATTGAGAAAAGGAGCCTTTTGTTAGACTTAAAGGGGGAGATGTTGGGGAAGGTCTAAAAACATTCCTTCTGATAGACTGATTTCAATGCTGAGATCTGGTTACCACCCCATTCTGAGACATTCTCTTGATTGGTTAAGGAAGTCACTGATAGCCAATTATCTGAGCAGAAAGAGTATATAAAGGTGGGACTGCCTGAGATTAGAACAGGAACCCTGCATTTTACAGAAGGGATTAGCACATTCCACCAGGAGTCATGGAAGCAGATAGACGTGTTTGAGAATGCTGGAAGTTTCAGGTGGCACCCAATGTGGGCAAGTAGAAGCCTTGAGGTGAAGTAGAAGGAGTCTCTAATACAAGCAGCTTTAGCAGGAAGGAGGACACATGGCATGGGTTAGAGAAAAGAACATCATTCCACATGGCCTGAAACATCAACCTAGCATGGAAAATAACAACCCAAGGGATGTATGTATAATATACAGGGCTTTATTCAGAAATAGAATTAAGAGCTAGCTTAGATGGGCCAAGATTGTTCAATTCAGGCCAAGGCTTTTTAAAATCAATATGGTGTTTGTGTGCTCATTTATAATGGCTTGTTAAGGATTAACAGCTGTCAACCAATTAAATATAACCTAAATACTAGTAAACAATTTAATTATTTCAACACTTTACTCATACAGAAAAGAAATTTAGACTGGAGAATTTTGTTTAGCAGAGCATGGTAATGAAGGGGTTTTTGTTTTGTTTTGTTTTGTTTTTTGAGACATGGCTTCTCTGTGTATCCCTGGCTGTCCTGGCCTCACTTTGTAGAGCAGGTTAACCTCGAACTCACAGAGATCCACCTGCTTCTGCCTCCCGAGTCCTAGGAATACAGGCATGAGCCACCACACCTGGTGGTAATGGTTTTTTTTTAACATTAAAAACACTTTTTTTTTTTTTTTTTATAAATACTTTATTTTTTTTTTCTTCAAGTTACATCTCAGTAACAAACCCCTCCCTATTCCCCCTTCCCAACCCGCCCTTCCACTCTCTTCCCTCCAGAGGTTTCCCCTTTCAGTCCAACAGCTGGTTCCTTCTCTTATAACAGTAAGTATTATACAAAACAATAGATATAATTATGCCACATTTATGAGATTAAATTGGCCCAGTATACCTTCCCAATGTTCAGTTTATACCTATTTGGCCCCTGACTTTAACATTCTACTATCTACCCAACTCCATGAGTTTAAAGGTCTATATGTGACTCAACATTCATACTATCTTTCAACACACTTTTAAGAGTATCTTCTTAGATCTATAACACCCTCTTGATTCCTAAACAGTTCAAAATTTAACTATAAGATTCTATCTGTCTATTCTTCAACCACCTCAGAGACCTGAGAGGGATAAATATATTTGCTTATATAGGAAGTGCAGAGCCTGCAGCTTCCAAAACTAAGAAAGAACATACCAGTAACTGCCTGGACAGTTCCCATTTTCTCTCCATACATTCCAGCATCAATCTTCAGCCTTTGGGTCCTGTTTCTCTGACAGACATTTGTTGTAGAGCAGGGATTATGAAGGACTTACCTACCCTGTCTTGGCAGAGTTAGGCTGTCGACTTCCCTGCTACCAAGTTTTGTCCTTTTTGGACAGCAGTCTGTCTGCAGTTGGTGCAAGGGGTTTTTTCATGCCAAGAAAAAGGCTTGCCCTTAAATCAACCATCTTACAGTGGAGGTTCTTCGATGCTTATCTTCTACTTGGAGTAGAATAGGGGGTGCTGTCAGGCGCTGATATGTCTCGATATCAAAAAAAAATCTTGATTTAAGATAACATCTTTGAATGCCATATTCTGCAGATCTCTAGGGGTTTTTGAAGATGCCCTAACCATCTCTTGTAATTAGATAAGCAAATGTTGCTTGTCTCTTAGCAACTTGATTACTGGGTAGTTTAAAGAATATCTGTGATAGACTGTCATAGTAGCTAACAAAGAGACATGTTTGCATGACTAGGAGTATGTTTTAACTATCCTAGACCGTTTTAGACGGTTGGTATCAAGTGGTCAGAGCTTCACATTTTATTTTTAAGTATCTCTAGGTATGATACCATTGGGAAGCATTATCTTTAAATTTGTATCAATATACAAAGATCTATTCAATTGTGGTTAAATATACTCTTAATTATGTATCAATATACCAAGATCAATGCCTATGTAGCCCAATATAATCTTAATATTACGTCCATATGGAAGGGTCAATACCATTGTGGCCAACTATAATCTTAATTTTGTATCAATATACAAAGATCAATACCTATGTAATCCAATACAATCTTATTTTTGCACAATAAACAATGGTCAATACCACTTTAGCCAAATAACCTACTAATTTTGTATCAATATACAAAGGTATAAGGGCATATTCAATAATCTGCCCCTTCTTCTTGGACCTTCCTGTGCTATGACTATATCTCATTTTTCTCAAGCCCATGCACTCCTACATAGGAGAGGAAGAAGGATACAGAGAAGGAAAAGTAGGAATTCCCTGGGGCTAATCTCCAAAACCCATTAAGACAGGATCATTTATCAGCTTGTAGTCTCTTCCCCTACATAACAGAGTTTTCAGTTAACCTTCAAATAACCAAAAAGAAGGGCGGAGAAACACCCTCCCCCACCCTCTGGGCATGGGACGTCGCTCTCTTAAAGTGACTTCCTGCTGATTTGGGTCGTAGTAGACCTGTTTGGGGCCCCAACCCAAATGGGAAAAATGATTAAAAATGTTAGTACAATCCTTTTATGTTCAGTCCTTCTGTTCTCAGCTGTTTAGATGACCTAAGGGGTTTGTAGGCAGAAGCTGATCTTGCAGGCTTCACTGAGGTTCCGGCCGGGGCATTGTGTAGAGCTGAACGTTCCCAGCGACACTGGATTGCAGTGGTGGTTGCAGGCCCCCGATGGAGACAGCTATTGAGGAAGTCTGCCAGGCAGAATCAACTGGGTCACTCATCCTCCTTGGTGCCTAATTCTGCTCTCTGCTGAGGATTCCGCTGTCCGCCGTCCCCAGGCTCCCCTAATGGACACTTCGATTCTCCTGGAACGATAAGAACAGAGCCCTGCCCCAATCCCAACCCTAGGACAATTGCCCTCTTTTTTTTTTTTCTGGGGGGGGGATGGGGGGGGCTAGGTAGTACTTCTCCTGAAGCAAATTTGGCCTTCTGACAACATACAAAGCGTTATCTTTCAATCCGGGTTAAAGAAGAAATCATTCTGTCACCTTGGAGCTAAACCAGCTCTAGTGTATATATTTTGAGATCCCAAAGGACAATCTGCCTGCATCGAGAAGGCCTTTTGTAAGTAGCCTCCAAACCTAGGTCCCTCCAAATCCCATGTGTGTGTCTCTGAACTCTAATTATTGGGAACAGGAACCTGTGTTTCTCATCTGAAGGGATCAAAGATGTGTTCCACCACTCCTGGATCGAAGTCTTTCTCTATTTAGAGTTTGCCCTGCATCAGGCTGACCCTGAGCTCCGGGATCTGCCTGTTTCTGTCTCCAGTGTGTTGGGAGCTGGGATCAAGGGTGTACTCTTCTTGAATGGTGGGACCAAGAGTATGCACCCTCACCACCCCGCTCCATATGACTCCAGAGTACATAAGACCACCAACTCTAAAGGTGCCCCCTCCCCCCACACCCCCCACCCCACCACACCCCACCCCCCACCCACCCCACCCCACCCCCACCGCCCCTCCCCCCCGTTTCCGCTGAAGTCAAAGGCATGGGCCAATACCACAATTCTCTTGAATTTTACCTTAGCTCCACGTCTTCTCTACACCTGGAGGTCTGCAAATCCAGGCCGAATGGCTGTATCCTCTGTTCCATTCACAGTGTTTCAGCCCTGCCCCCTGCCCTTTTTTTTCTTTTCTTTTTTTAGTTGATAAATTTATTTGTTTGTTGCTTCAGGTTACATCCTTATCATATTGTCCTCTTTCCCCACTTCCTAGCCCCACCCTCCCATGCCCTACCCCCTGACCCTTCCGTCTTGTTCCTCTGGGGTGGGGTGTCCCTGCCTAACAGTCTCTCACCACAGATCAGGTGTCATATGAGGGCCAAGAGCCTCTTCATTCACCGGGGACCTACGAGGCAGTACTGCCAGTGAATGGTGTCTCATTGCTACTGGGGGAATACTAAAAAAAAAGACCAACAAACACACAAACCCACAAAAACAAAGAATATCAACAAAAAAAGAGAGGAAAAAGAGAAGGGAAAAGGAAAGAGAAAAAAAGAAAAAAAGAAGGAAAAATAAAAAGATAAAAAAAAAATTATGTCCTTGTTCCTTTTGATGTGTTGGTTGTAGTACAGATATCCTGTACGATATAGTTAAAATCCTACTATAAGTGAATAGATGCCATGTGCATCCTTCTGAGACTGGGTTAGCTCACTCAGGATGAGCTCCTCTAGATCCATCCATTTGGTTGCAAATTGCATGATTTCATTGTTTCTTATAGCTGAGTAATATTCCATTGTATAGATGTACCACAATTTTTTAATCCATTCTTCAGTTGAGGGACATCTGGGTTGTTTCCAATTTCTAGCTATTACAAATAAGGCTGCTATGAACATAGATGAGGAGACTTCCCTATGTCTCCGTGAGAGGTCCTTTGGGTGTATACCCAGAAGTGGTATGGCTGGGTCTTGAGGCAAGGTTATTCCTAGATTTCTAAGATATCGCCAGACAGACCTCCATAGTGGTTGCACAAGCCTGCACTCCCACCAGCAATGGAGTAGGGTACCCCTTTCTCCACACCCTCGCCAGCATGCGCTATCATTTGAGCACTTTATTTTAGCCATTCTAACAGGTGTTAGGTGGAATCTCAGGGTCGTCTTGAGTTGCATTTCTCTGATGATTAAGGATGTTGAACATTTCTTCAGGTGTCTCTCAGCCCTTAGGGATTCCTCCTTTGTGAATTCTCTATTTAGCTCCATCTCCCATTTTTTGATTGGATTATTTGGTTTCTTGGCGTTTAGTTTCTTGAGTTCTTTGTAGATTTTAGATAATAGCCCTCTATCAGATATGGGGTTGGTGAAGATTTTCTCCCAGTCTGTTGGTTGCCGTTTTGTTCTAATGACAGTATCCTTTGCTTTACAGAAACTTTTCAGTTTCATGAGGTCCCATTTATTGATTGTTGATCTCAGGTCCTGAGCTGTTGGTGTTCTGTTCAGGAAGTTGTCACCTGTGCCAATGAGTTCGAGGGTTTCTCCTACTTTTTCTTCTAGTATCTTTAGTGTGGCCGGCCTTATGTTAAGGTCTTTGATCCACTTGGAATTAAGTTTTGTACAAGGTGATAGGCATGGGTCTAATTTCATTCTTTTGCAAGTGGACATCCAGTTGGACCAGCACCATTTGTTGAAGATGCTGTCCTTCTTCCATTGTGCGGTTTTGGCTTCTTTGTCAAAGATTAGTTGGCCATAGGTGTGTGGATCCATGTTTGGGTCTTCAATTCGATTCCATTGATCCACTGGTCTGTTTCTATACCAGTACCATGCTGTTTTTATTACTGTTGCTCTGTAGTACAGCTTGAAATCTGGGATGGTGAAACCTCCAGATGTTTTTTCATTGGACAAGATTGATTTAGCTATTCTGGGCTTTTTGTTGTTCCATATGAAGTTGAGACTAGCTTTTTCCAGGTCTATAAAGAATTGTGTTGGTATTTTGATAGGAATTGCATTAAATCTATATATTGCTTTTGGTAGGATAGCCATTTTTATTATGTTGATCTTACCTATCCATGAGCATGGGAGATCTTTCCATCTTCTAAAGGCCTCTTCCATTTCTTTCTTCAGGGGCTTGAAGTTCTTGTTATATAGGTCCTTTACATGCTTGGTTAGAGTTACTCCCAGGTATTTTATGTTGTTTGTGGCTATTGTGAAGGGAGTTGTTTCCCTTATTTCTTTTTCGGTGTATTTGTTTGTTGTATAAAGAAGGGCTTCTGATTTTTTTGAGTTAATTTTGTATCCAGCCACCTTGCTGAAGTTGTTTATCAGCTGTAAGAGTTCTTTGGTGGAGTTTTTGGGGTCGCTTATGTATACTAACATATCATCTGCGAATAGGGATAATTTGACTTCTTCATTTCCAATTTTTATCCCTTTGATCTCCTTTAGTTGTCTTATTGCTCTAGCAAGGACTTCAAGTACTATATTGAAGAGATATGGTGAAAGTGGACATCCTTGTCTTGTCCCTGAGTTTAGAGGAAATGCTTCAAGCTTCTCTCCATTTAATTTGATGTTGGCTACTGGATGCTGTATATTGCCTTTATTATTTCTAGGTATGGTCCTTGTATGCCCGTTCTCTCCAGAACTTTTAGCATGAAGGGGTGTTGGATTTTGTCAAATGCTTTTTCTGCATCTAGCGAGATTATCATGTGGTTTTTTTCTTTCATCTTGTTTATGTGGTGAATTACATTGATAGACTTTCGTATATTGAACCATCCCTGCATTCCAGGGATGAAGCCTACTTGATCATGGTGTATGATACTTTTGATGTGTTCTTGAATTCGGTTTGCTAGTATTTTATTAAGTATTTTTGCATCTATGTTCATGAGGGAGATTGGTCTGAAGTTCTCTTTCTTTGTTGGGTCTTTGTGTGGTTTAGGAATCAGAATGACAGTGGCCTCATAGAATGAGTTTGGCAGTGATCTTTCTGTTTCTATGTGGTGGAAGAGTTTGAAAAGTAATGGTGTTAGTTCCTCTTTGAAGGTCCGGTAGAATTCCGTGCTAAAGCCATCTGGCCCTGGGCTTTTTTTGGTTGGGAGATTATTAATGACTGTTTCTATTTCCTTAGGTGTTATTGGGCTGTTTAAGCTGTTATTCTGATTTTGATTTAGTTTTGGTAGGTGGAATTTATCGAGGAAATTGTCCATTTCGCTTAGGTTTTCAAATTTAGTGGAATATAGATTTTTAAAGTAATGTCCGAATATTTTCTGGATCTCCTCAATGTCTGTTGTTATTTCTCCCTTTTCATTTCTGATTTTGTTGATTTGTGTTCTTTCCCTTTGCCTTTTAGTTAATTTGGCTAGGGGTCTGTCTATTTTGTTGATTTTCTCAAAGAACCAACTCTTGGTTTCGTTGATTCTTTGTATAGTTCTTTTTGATTCTAAGTTGTTGATTTCAGCTCTAAGTTTGATGATTTCCTGTCTTCTGCTCTTCTTGGGAGTGTTTGCTTCTTTTTTTTTCCAATTCACCCAGCTTAGCTGTTAGTTCACTAATATGAGCTGTCACAATTTTCTTTTTGAAAGCACTTAGTGCTATGAACTTTCCTCGTAGCACAGCTTTCAATGTATCCCATAGGTTTGGGTATGTTGTGTCTTCATTGTCGTTGGATTTTAAGAAGTCTTTGATTTCCTTCCTTATTTCTTCCCTGACCCAGTGGTCATCCAGTAAGGAGCTGTTCAATTTCCATGTGTGTGTAGGCTTTCTGTTGATTCTTTTACTGTTGAAGACCAGCTTTATTCTGTGGTGGTCTGATAAGATACAAGGTGTTATTTCAATTTTCTTGTATCTACTGAGACTATCTTTGTGACCAATTATGTGGTCGATTTTGGAGAAGGTTCCGTGGGGTGCTGAGAAAAAGGTGTATTCCTTTGTGTTTGGGTGAAACGTTCTGTAGATATCTGTTAGGTCCATTTGTTTCATGATCTCTGTTAGACTCAATATTTCTCTGTTTGTCTTCTGTCTTGATGATCTGTCCTTTGTTGTGAGTGGGGTGTTGAAGTCTCCCACTACTAATGTGTTGTGATCGACGTGCGCTTTAAGTTTTAGAAGTGTTTCTTTTACGAAAGTAGGTGCCTTTGTATTTGGGGCATAGATGTTCAGTATTGAAATTTCCTCTTGATGAATATTCCCTTTAATGAGTATATAGTGCCCTTCTTTGTCTTTCTTCATTAACTTCAGTTGGAAGTCTGTTTTGTTTGATATTAGGATGGCTACTCCAGCTTGCTTCCTGGGTCCATTTGCTTGGAAAACCTTTTCCCAACCCTTTACTCTGAGGCAGTGTCTATCTTTTGTAGTTAGATGTGTCTCTTGTATACAGCATATGGAAGGGTCTTGCTTGCGGATCCACTCTGTAAACCTATGTCTTTTTATTGGGGAGTTGAGTCCATTGATGTTGATGGATATTAGTGACCTGGGGTTGTTATTCCCATTAGTTTGGTATAGGCGGTGGTTCTGTTCCTCTTTTGATTTAGTTGCTAATGGGTTTTCTATTCCCTTTGTTTTCTTGGGTTGAGTTTTCTTCTCTGGGTTGGGATTTTCCTTCTAGGATTTTCTGTAGGGCTGGGTTTGTGGGTAGATATTGTTTAAATTTAATTTTGTCATGGAATATCTTGTTTTCTCCATCTATGTTGATAGAGAGTTTTGCTGGGTAAAGTAGTCTGGCTGGGCATCTATGATCTCTTAGGACTTGTAGTATATCTGACCAGGCCCTTCTAGCTTTTATCGTTTCTGGGGAGAAGTCAGGTGTAATTCTGATGGGTCTGCCATTGTATGTGACTTGACCTTTTTCTCTTACAGCTTTTAATATTCTTTCTTTGTTCTGTACATTTGGGGTTTCAATTATTATGTGGCGAGAGGAGTTTCTTTTCTGGTCTAATCTGTTTGGTGTTCTGTATGCCTCTTGGATTTTTATTGGCATCTCTTTTTTCAGGTTTGGGAAGTTTTCCTCTATGATTTTGTTGAAGATATTTCCTGGACCTTGGAGTCGGGAGTCTTCTCTTTCCTCTATACCTATAATTCTTAGGTTCCGTCTTTTCAATGAGTCCTTGATATCTTGGATGTTGTGGGTGAGAGATTTTTTAGCCTTCTCATTTTCTTTGGATGATGTACTGATTTCTTCCACTGAATCTTCCATGCCTGAGATCCTGTCTTCCATCTCTTGCATCCTATTGTTGATACTCACATCCGTAGTTCCTGTTCTCTTTCCTTGGTTCTCCACATCCTCTTTTAACTCTGACTGTGTTTTCTTTATTGTTTCTATTTCTATTTTCATGTCTTGTATGGTTTTGTTCGTTTTGTACATTTCCTTCTCCAGCTTGCTTGTTTTTGTATGAAAATCTTTCATGGCCTTTTCCTTTTCCTGTTCAAGCTCTGTCACCTTGGCTTGGAGCTCTTTAATGGTGTTGTTCCTTGTTTTGATTTGTAGAATTGTGGTTTCCTTGAATTCCTTCATAGATTTAAGTTCTTCTTGCAGGGACTCTATCACTTTCCATACTGCAGAGTTGTCAATGTTTTCATGTGTTTCTGTTGGTGTGTGGTCATCCGAATTGGATGAGCTAGGGTGGTTCTGCTTTGTTGCAGTCATAATTCCTTGATTTCTATTTTTTTTTGACCTTTCACCATTGGATGCATTTAGCTGTCTGTTTTCTGTGTTTGGAACCACAGTGGATGATTTGGTGCAGGGGACGAGTTACTTGGCTATCTGTCGTTGCTTACAGGGGGATTTCAAGGTCACTGTGATTTTAATGGCCAGAGGCACTGTGATCTGGTGCAGCGTATTCCCAGGTTGTGAGTAATGAACCAGGATTGTTTCACTGCTCCCAATTCAGACTTCTCTATGTTGCACTCTGAGTTATCAGCCTGTAATGGTTCTGATGATATGGGCCTGTTTGCCCAGGCACAAATTCTGTGGGCTTTGTTTGTCTTCCCGGAGGCTGACAGGGTCTGGCTCCACACCTGATATGTCTGGATTTTCCAGGATACAGCTATGGTCCCGATTTCTGGTTTCTCTCTAGTCTTCTCGCCACAGGGCTGTACCCTGTGTCTAATTCCCTTCTTGTCTGCGCCGCCACGGTCCCGTGGGTACCCCAAGCCCCAGATCCTCCGGCTGCCTGAGTGCACCTCTCGTCCCAGCAGCTCCGCCGTGGGTGCACGGACCCCTGGTCCCAACCACGCCTGTCTCTCTCCCTAGATGACCTGCCGTGGACTGGCGGGAATTTGGCCCTGCCAGCAGTGCTCTCTCCCCAGCTGCGCTATCCTGAGTGTGGGAGATTTGGCCGCTCCCGCCTGCTTTTGTGTTCCCTGCTTCCTGCGCTCTCTCGGAACCTCCCGCCCTCCGCCTTTACAAGCGGCTGCTGCGGACCACCCGCTGAGCCCCCTGTTTGTTCCTTGCTAAGGCTTCCACTATCTCGCAACCTTTTCTAAGTGGGTATAAGTTCAGCCTGATGTGTGGGGAGCCCAATAGGCCAGCGATCTATGGCCAAGTGGACCCTGATTCTGTCTGCTGTAAGTTGGGATCGATCTTACCAGGCGCCTCTCCAAATGGGAGTTCCCGAATCCCGCGTTTAGTGGCCTCCGTGTCTGTGAGAGATGGGGAGAGCCTTGCCCTGGGACTTTTAACAGTCCCTTGGGAGCTGTGAGCGTTCCCGGGGGGGGGGGGTCTAGCCCCTCCGGTTTTTGCACAGTGCCCAGTAACTCTGTGTTTTTTATGGCTCTTTTTTCCCCGCGTTCAGAATGCGTCAGTGTAGGTCGCCGCCATCTTCGCTCGCCCATTAAAAACACTTTTAACAAAATCAAACAAAGAATGAAATGTATCTATTCTCTTAAAGTGGGGGAAGTTTTGAGTTTCAGAGGAAGTCCAATAAAGAAGTGAAAAGACCCAGAAACAAAAACATAGGAAATGAGGACAGATGAGAAATGTCCTGCTGAGTGTGAATGGAGGAATCCAAATGTGCAAGGGCAATGAGGAGGGTCTACAGGGACAGTCAGGAAGTTCCTGAACAGGAAGACCTACTGTGGGTACTCCAAAATTGGAGGATGAGCAGAAGAGGAAACCAAGGAAAGAAGAAATGATTGGAGAGGTAGGCAATAAAAGCAGAAGGCTATGAGGGGTCCTGAGGAAAGAAAAAGATAACTTCTGTTCTTGTGTTTCAGTATCTTGTATGCTCTTGTTACTCTGTAGAACAACAACAGAGAAATTCCCCCTTGCCCTCATAGATTCTATAATGAAGGTCTTTGGTTTAAAAAAAAAGCAGGGCAAGTTGCCAACAAAAATTAGATTAGCAGAAGAATATGCTGATCAATAATGAAAGGTTAACAGAAAATACATGACAGCATCACCGTTCAGTCCCCAGCATACCTCACCCAAAACGTGGAAAATCAACAGTAATTACACTTGGAGATTTTATGTAATTTTTAACAAAGAATGATAACATGACAAGGAAACTATGGGAGGTAGATTCATATGGGATTAGATAGTCCTTACTGAGAATTGTTCATGTAGACTCATCTCAGTGCTTCCTCCATCCTTGGTCAGATAAGGGATGCTTCCCTTCCCTGGTAGAGGGCAAGGGTAGGACGCACTACCAAAGCACATGTATGTCCGGATCTTATAGATGGATAATAGGAAAGCAGAGAACTCTTCGAGTGTCTGCTTTTTTTGTAATTCTTTCAGGTCAAAACACTCCACATATCACTATGGTATCATTGGGGATGGTACATTCTCCATTTCTCATACAGCTAGCTGAATATTCACATATCCACTTAGGTAGTCTCTAGACTTGTCAACATTAGCACTACATTCTCAATACCAAACACCTCATTTCTATGCTTCCCATAGGAAACCTCGTCGCGTCTATCATTGACACTTTACTAAGTTGCAAGCTCATTCTTCTAACAAGCCAAAAATCATACTCACATGTTTTACAGAGAGGAAGGTTATTCCAGCCTACATCAGAAAAGCTAATGGATACATTCTAAAAGAGTCATAACACTTTAGAGTCATTTTGATTATTCTTCCTCCTTCACATCCAGAGCCTGGCACTCAGGAGGCAGAGACAGGCAGAGCTCTGTGAGTTTGAGGCTAACCTGGACTACAAACAAGTCCAGGACAGCCAGGGCTATTACACAGAGAAACCCTGTCTCAAACAAACAAACAAACAAACAAACAAACAAAAAGATCCTTCCCTAATCCCTCGTGTCTTGCAGCTTATTATGGAACTATATTTCTTTTTTTTTTTTTTACTTTATTTTTTATTTCTTCAAGTTACATCTCAATTGAAATCCCCTCCCTACCCCGCCTCCAGTCCTACCCTCCCACCCTCTTCCGCCTCAACCCACCCATCCCCTTCCTTTTTTTTTTAAGTTTAAGATATATCTTTTCCCCCCAACAGCTCCCCCTTTCAGTCTAACAAATGGCTCTTACTCTTATAATAATAAATACAATACAAAACAACAGAGGTAATTAGGCCAAAATTATGAGAGTTATATGGCTTGGCATACAATCCCAATGTCCAGTCTATATGTATTTGGCACCTGACTTCAACATTCTACTGTCGATCTATCTCCATGAGTTTAAAGTTCTATATCCAACTCAGCTTTCATCACAATTTAAAAAGCATCTTCTTAGAACACCCTCTTGATTCCCAAACAACTCAAAATTTAACTATGAGACTCTAGCTATCTATTCTTCAACCACCTCAGAGACCTGAGAGGGACAAATATATCTGATTATATAGGAAGTGCAGGGCTGCAGCTTCCCAAACTAAGAAATGACATACCAGTGGCTGCCTGGATAGCTCCCATTTTCTCTCCATACATTACAGCATCAATCTTCAGTCATTTGGCCCCATTTCTCTGACAGACATTGATTGTAGTGCAGGGGTTATGAAGGACTCGCCTACCCTGTCTTGGCAGAGCTAGGCTGTCGACTTACCTGCTTCCAAGTTTTGTCCTTTTTGGACAGCAGTCTGTCTACAGTTGAAGCAAGGGGTTTTTCCTACCCTGTCTTGGCAGAGTTACGCTGTCGACTTCCCCGCTACCAAGTTTTGTCCTTTTTGGACAGCAGTCTGTCTGCAGTTGGTGCAAGGGGTTTTTTCATGCCAAGAGAAAGGCTTGCCACCAATTCAACCATCTTACAGTGGAGGTTCTTCGATGCTTATCCTCTACTTGGAGTAGAATAAGGTTGCCATCAGGCGCTGATATGTCTTGATATAAAAAAAAATCTTGATTTAAGATAACATCTTTGAATGCCATATTCTGCAGATCTCAAGGGGTTTTTGAAGATGCCCTATCCATCTCTTGTATTTAGATAAGCAAATGTTGCTTGTCTCTTAGCAACTTGATTACTGGGTAGTTTAGAGAATATCTGTGATAGACTGTCATAGTAGCCAACAAAGAGACATGTTTGCATGACTAGGAGTTTGTTTTAACTATCCTAGACCGTTTTAGATGGTTGGTATCAAGAGGTCAGAGCTTCACATTTTATTTTTAAGTATCTCTAGGTATGATACCATTGGGAAGCATTACCTTTAAATTTGTATCAATATACAAAGATCTATTCAATTGTGGTTAAATATACTCTTAATTATGTATCAATATACCAAGATCAATGCCTATGTAGCCCAATATAATCTTAATATTATGTCCATATGCAAGGGTCAATACCATTGTGGCCAACTATAATCTTAATTTTGTATCAATATACAAAGATCAATACCGATGTAATCCAATACAATCTTATTTTTGCACAATAAACAATGGTCAATACCACTTTAGCCAAATAAACTACTGGAACTATATTTCTTATACTTCTTATACGAGCTAGAGTCAAAATGCCTCTTGATTTTTCTGAAAAGGAAATATTTATGTTTTAGAATTGTTTTATTGGAATAATGAACAGAGGTAAATTAATCTCCCACAATTATTTAAATTTGGTGAATAATTGATTAATTGAATGGCTTCATTGAGTGTTTCTGATTGAAAAATGTAGAATATTTCATAGTAATTGCAAAATAATGAATTTTGGTAGATCTTTAAACTTTTATGGGTGGTTTTTTTTTAGTTTTTTTTTTTTTTTGAGACATGATTTCATTCTGTAGCTTAGACTGACCAGAAACACACTCTGTGGCTGAGGATGGCCTCAAATATAGTCAGTCCCCAGAGTGCAAGGATTGCAGACACAAGCCACCTGGCTTCCTCCTGGTTTCATTCTTTTGTTTGTTTATTTTGTTTTGTTTTTTGTTTTTTTTTTTTTTTGCTTTTCCAGGGTTTCTCTGTATAGTAGCCCTGGCTGTCCTGGACTTGCTTTGTAGACCAGGCTGGCCTCAAATTCACAGAGCTTGGCCTGCCTCTGCCTCCCAAGTGCTGGGATTAAAGGCATGCACCACCACACTTGTCTTGGTTTCTCATTCTTGATTAATTTTTGAAAAAGAATCTTAAATTGACTTGAACATACTGGGAGCACCTTTCTTTGTGCCTTCAGACAAAGAGAGTTTAGCATATTCTAAAGCCTTGTGCCTTCTAGTCATAATCCATGGGTCAGCTACATTGACCTAGTGGGGAGTGCACGACAGTTGCAGGCTCTCTGGCACTGTCATAGATCTGGCTACATTTCAGTCTTCATTAATGTTCACTCCATGATTCATGTTCACTGTAAAGTTTGAGAAGCATAGTAAAAGTACCTCACAGGGCAGAAGGAAGAATTAGGAAATAGTTTTTATTGAACTCTTCCTGTTGCTAATCCAGAAAAGATGACTGGCATCTGAAGAAGCCTTAGAGGAAGTGGGAGGAAGCAGGGTATTGCCAGCAACATTAAGAAAAAGTAGCGCTACATAGTGCATACGGCTTTAATCCCAGTCCTCAGGAGACAGAGGCAGGTGAACCCTGTGAGTTTGAGGCCTGCCTGGTCTACATAGCTTCAGGTTGTGTGCATACACGGAGGTACCACAGCTTGCATGTGGAGGTCAGAGAACAGTTTGGAGGACTTCTCTCTTTCTCCACCTTACTGAGGCAGGGTCTTGTTTGTGCTGCTACACTGCATTCTCTCAGCCTGCTGGCCTGCCTCTGCCTCACATCTTGGTGCAGATGCTGTACACCATCAAGTGGGCCTCTTACTGGGCTGTAGGCTTGCTCACCTAATACCTTTACCTGCTGAGCCAGCTTCCTGACTACCCAGCAGTCACTTTTAAATTCAAGTGTCTTTTGTTTGCTTGTTTTTGTTTTTTAAGCAGCCTGAAAACATAACATTTTGTTACTTCATAAGGGTCCATCAAGATCTATATAAGTAGGCATTCTTTTCATCTTTTCATTATCCATAAAATTAGAGGTACCTGCTTAAACATTCTGACAAAATTGCATTTTATAAATTTGTTACGTAGTTTCAATTTCTTTTTTTTCTTTTGTTTTGGTTTTGGAGACAGGTTTCTCTGTGTACCCATGGCTGTCCTAGGTTGACAGGACTTTGTGGACCAGGCTGTGCTCAAACTAACAGAGATCCTCCTGCATCTGCCTCCCAAGGACTGGGAATACAGGCGTGCACCACCACACTCGCCTAGTTTACATTTTTCCAGCATTCTGCTTCATCAGATCTTTAGGAGACTTCAAGTATTATGTATATAGCTGGTTCAGGTTTTTCTTTTGATCAGAATATTGTCATTTAGCCTTGTTTCCTTACACTTGGAATGTTAAAGAAATTCATTAGAGCTGGGCAGTGGTGGCGTACACCTTTAATACCAGCACTTGGGAGGCAGAGGCAGGCGGATCGTTGTGAGTTCGAGGCTAGCCTGATCTAAAAAGTGAGTCCAGGACAGCCAGGGTTACACAGAGAAACCCTGTCTCGAAAAACAAAACAAAACAAAACAAAAAAAAAATTCATCAGGCCGCTGACTACCTCAAAGTAGAAGAGGTAGTAACTAAGTGTAAAATAAAGATGGAAGATTTTGCTTTTATTGCTAGTCCCTCTTCTACAGAAATATCTAGTATTACTGGAAACATTGAATTGAATCAACAGACCTGTCTTCTTACTCTGCGAGACTATCACAGTCGTGAGAAGTCAGAAGTCTCCACAGACTTAGTTCAGGCAAATCCTAAACAGCGGGCATTGACAAAGAAATCATCTCAAAGTAAAAAGAAGAAAAAGGCTTTCAGTTCCCAGAAACCAGGGCAGAGTACAGCAGTGCCACACCCCAGAGATGTTTTAGAGAGTGCACCAGTTGAGTTATTTCTGGATACAAATAAGTTGTCCTCACCTGAAGTCCAGCAAGTCGTCCAAGGAAATGATAATGCAGAACTTGAGTTGACCTCAGTTGTGGAAAATACTTTTCCAGCACAAGATATTGTGCAAACGGTTACAGTCAAACGGAAACGTGGAAAATCACAGTCATACTGTGCTCTGAAAGAACACTCCATGTCTAATATAGCCAGTGTAAAGAGTCCTTATGAGCTGGAGAACACTGGGGAAGATCTGGATCCCAGGTTTTCCAAGGCCAAGCCAATGTGTAACACATGCGGGAAGGTGTTTTCAGAAGCCAGCAGCCTAAGGAGGCACATGCGAATACATAAAGGAGTGAAACCCTATGTCTGCCACTTGTGCGGAAAGGCATTTACCCAGTGCAACCAGCTGAAGACACACGTGAGAACACACACAGGTAAGGCTGCTTTGTGGGAAGTTACATTGCTTGTTTTCTTGCTGGGATGGTTTTGTGTTGTTTTTGTTTTCTGCTTTGGTACTGGGGATTGAACCCAGGGCTTCAAGTGATCACATGATGTCCTACTTAGTTGTGTCTCCAGCCCATAGAGATGACATTACCATATAGCATCAATTGCTTATCAACAAAATATTCCATATTCTTTTATCTGTAAAAGGTTTTAACGTTAGACTCCTAAAATTTTATTTGTAATTCTAAGTATTTAATGGCTCTTTGTTACAATTGACTTGTTAAGTTGTAGTGCATTAGGTCCTTACATCATTTTCTCATAGTAAGCATAAGCTTGGCCCTAACCCCTGGCCTTTGCTGGGAATTGAACCTAGGGCCTTGAGCATGCTGTGCAAGTACTCTACCACTAAGCTATAGCCCCTCCCCCTCCCCTTATGACTTTTTTATTCTGAGACAGTATCTTACTAAGTTGTTCAAAATGGCCTTGAATTTGCAATCCCCCTGCCTCAACCTCCAGAGTAGATGGTATTAAAGAGCTCTGCCATTAGGCCTAGCTTGGTTCTAGTTTTTAAAATATTTAACAGAGACAAATACTAAAACTCTGGCTAATTTTCACTCCTCATTACATGCTCCTACAATTCATTGGTTTGGTTTTTGAGCATCATTCTTTCTCACCTTTTCTTGTTATCCCCGATTTGTGTGACTTTCTGCTGGCAAAATATGAGCATCCATTGGTATACCTAGGTGTGTAATTTATACATTTTTCTTGCTGATCACCTTTAATTATTATGATTAATTTCTTTCCTACTAGTGTTTTTGGCAGTCCAAAAAGATATCCCATTTGCTTTTGTTATGAGAAGTTACCATTTTCTGAAAAAAAATTAAAAAAAAACTCAGTACTCTTGGCACTTTTAAAAGCCTTAAGAGTTTATAACTTTAGCAAGTAAAACAGGATTTTTTTCCCCTAACACAAAATCATTGTTCCTAATACAATGTTATTTTTTTAGGGGAAAGGCCATACCAATGTGAACTGTGTGATAAAGGATTTGCTCAGAAATTCCAGCTGGTCTTCCATAGTCACATGTATCATGGTGAGGGAAAAACCCTATAAATGTGATGTGTGCAATTTACAGTTTGCAACTTCTAGCAATCTCAAGATTCATATAAGATTAAAAAAATTAGTTGTTTGACCTCTAAATTAGTTAATTATTACAACCTAATGAGTACTATATTTTCTGTGATTACACAGAGCAAGCAGGGTAAGCCTCACATTACACTGTGCTGACCATGGAGCTAGATAGAGGGCTTGATGCTTGTCTTACCCAGTTTTGATCTGGCTTTCATCTTCCTTACATTTTCTCATTTTTCTCTTTTGGAATGGGAAATGTACTGTGGAATTTGCATAAACTGCATTTTGATGTTTACAAAAATTGCTTCAAATCTCTGAAACTTTAGACCTGAACCCGTTGTTTATTTGGTTTGTTTATATTTTTGTTTCTCTGTGTAGCCCTAGTTGTCCTGGAACTTGCTTTGTAGACCAAGCTGGCCTTGAACTCAGAAATCTGCCTGTCTCTACCTCCCAAGTGCTTGGTTAAAGGTATGTGCCACCACTACCCAGCTTGGACCTGGACTTTTGAGAAATGCTGAAACTATCCAGACTCTGGAGATTCTTAGAGATGGGTAAATGCATTTACATGTGAGATGGGCTTGAACATCTGGGGCCAGAGGTAGACTTAGTTTGGATCTGAAATACCTCACAAATGCTCATTTAAGGAAAGCATAGTCCCCAGTGTAACAGTGTTCAGAGTGGGGGAAATGGCTATAACCTAGTCAGAGAATTAGAGGAGGTGATATTTTAGGTGTTGAGACCTAGCTAAAGAGCTGAGTCCTGAGCCTCTTGGGTTGCATCGTACCCAGCCTTCCCCTCATGTTCTTCCTCTGCCTCTTCCTCCTGACGGCTATGATAGATAGCTCCACCACAGTCTTCCTGGAAGTAGTAGCCATGCCCTGTGGGCTATGGTAAGTTAAACTTAAAATGTTTATGATGATAAAATTTGATTTGGATATAGCCAGTAGACCACTTCATCAAAGGGGGCCAAATATACAAATGTGAATCTTACCTAACAATTTTCACTATTGTTATTATATACAGTTTGTTATTGTAAGAGAAAGAGCCTTTTATTAGACTAAAAGGAGGAGATTTAGGTGTGAAGTTATTGTATAATTCTAATGCTAATTTCTGTACTCCCCATATGTGGTTTGAGTCTTTGTTCTGAAGAGCTCATGTCTCAATGCTATATATATACTGCTCCCAAATTGTCCCCTGATATGCCAATAAAGCCAATCATTGAGCAGGGGATTAAATAGGCGGGACTTCCTGCCCTCAAGGAGAGGAGGAGTTAAGGAGAAGAAGTAGGGGAATTCAAGAGGAAGCAGAGGCAGGAGAGATGTGCAGCTGATGCAGGAGCCACAAAGTGCAAGTATTTTTAAGATTTATGCTGGGTGGTAACCCGATTAGCATAGTGGGTTAAGAATAGGGTAGTAACTGATGTGTTTGTGTTGTGAAGCATGGTTAACAAATAATATAAAAGAATCTCAATTATTTAGATGATAGCTGGGTTAAGTAAAACAGTGAAAACCACACAATCATACAAACTTACAGTAACACACACACACACTTGCACACATACTTGTACATACATAACACCTGTACATGTGCACACATACACATATGTGCCCAAAAAATGATACTTGTAATGTGAATGTGTCTTTCACTTCTATCTTACAAAACAAAGATGACATTTAGAGCATAAATTTATTTTAGTTTTGTAATTAATCCAACTACTGTGTAGGAAGCCCACCAGAAATGGTCATATTTTGGTAATGCATCTGATTTATTTATCATTCGAGACTTTCTTCCTGGTTTCCCTATATGTTAGATGCATTACACAAAGGTTTGGAATACACAGTCTGTATGTGTGTACACACAGACTTCTATGTGTACTTCTATGAAAGATGCTATCCTCATCATTTTTGCATGTGTATGTATGTGTGTGGTGTGTATATGTGTGTATGAGTGTTCACATGTATGTCAGTGTGTGCATTTGTGTCTGTGTTTCTGTACATGGAGACCCATAGGTGATGGCAGGTGTCCTGTTCTGTGACTCCTCTTCATTTCCTGAGGTAGTGTCTCTCACTGAACCCAGAACTTGTTGATTCCAGCTCATCTAATTAGCGAGTTTACTCCAGGGATTCCTTGTCTTCACTTCCATGTTCTGCTCCATCTGCCTGAATTTTACACAGGTTCCGGAGATTCATACTTTCATACTAAGTGCTCTATGTCATGTCTCAGCACTCATGTTATGCTATTATTATAACACAAAAATCTGTCCTTTTATATTTATTTTTTAGATATAAACTATCCACAGTGACAATGGCTACCATCATAAGTGAGGTTTTTTTTTTCCAAGTAGCCAACAATTTAAAAGACAGTATCAAAATCATGTATTTCTAAAATAAAATAAAACCTTTTTTGGCTGGAACAAACAAATTCCAATAAACATTTCTTCTGGGAATTTCTTGCTTTTTGTTTGTTAATGAAAGCTTTTGTGTTACACTACACAAGTTTTAAATGTTTTCATTTTCTAGAGGGTAAGTTACTTAATGGCAAGGATGTTTGAAATAAATTGTATTCTGATACATACCAGTCAACTTGGTTTTTTTTTCCTCCAACATGATGGTGTATGATTAGTGACACTATATGAATAACTAGAAATGCAACCATGACTTAAAGATGTATTAATGTGAAATCTGTGAAATGTGAAATAAACCTGAAAAATGTGAAAATTACATGGATGAGGGAAAAGTGCTTACAGCCAAGACTGACAATCGTAGTCAGGACCCACATGATGAAGAAAATGGACTGTGACAAGTTGTCCTCTGGCCTCCACACATGTACCATGACATGCAAATGCTCCCCCAATAATAAATAAATGTGATAAAATTACATTGAAAATCAGTGCTCTTTCAAAAACAGAGTCATCAGGATAGGGCAATTTTAAGAGCAGTAGAAGGGGATGCTCTGTGGTTCTTTTCTCTTGAGTATTCCCATGAATTTGCAGGCATCTGTGTTTATGGAAAGATCTATGTGTGAATATTCACTGTAGCTGTATTCATAATAATAACCTTTCAGCTGGGCATGGTGGCATGTGCCTTTCATCTCAGCACTTGGAAGGCAGAGGCAGGAGGATCTCTGTGAGTTTGAGGCTAACCTGGTCTACAGAGTGAGTTCAGGACAGCCAGGACTCTGTTACACAGAGAAACCCTGTCTTGAAAAACCAATAAATAAATAACTAAACAAACAAACAAATAAATAAATAACCTTTCAATAATGAGTGAACACTTAAACAGATTGCAAGACTAGGTCATATGCCCAGAAACAAAGGGCATAAGGTGGCCAGAAATGTTTTGTTTCCAGTTAAATGAGAGATTCTATCTCGAGGCAATCAGTCAGAGAGCCATAGAGGAGGACACTCCATGTTCTATTCTGGCCTTCGAATGTTTGATCATGTACCAATGCACCTGCACATTCATGTGTATGCTAAAGGGAATAAACTACTGATACACACAAGTTGGGTGGACAGAAGCAAACTATGCTGGCTTTAAAAAGTTGGTCTCGGGGCTGGTGAAATAAGGGTGCTTACCATGGAGCCTGAGTGTGATCCCAAGACCCACATGGTAGAGAGAGAGCATTGATTGTCCCAGAAGTTGTCCTGTGACCTCCATGTGTGCACTGTGGCAGACACACAGAGAGAGTAAATAAATATGAAAATTTAAAAAAAAATTGCAGGTCCATGTGGTTTGATGGATATGGAGGGTAAGTTAGGATTTGGTACATAGTGGGAAGTGTGACTACAAAAGAATGTCACAATGGAGACTTGTGAAGAGCAGCCTATGTCTTAACTGCAGTGGTGTTTGCTCAAAGGTATGTGTGAAACTATTGCATTGATATACATGATGCACACACACATGTATATACACATACACACAACTGGTGGGATCTGAGTAAGTGATGTTGTTTGAAACAAAGTCAGTTTTCTAGTTTTTTTTTCACACCAGCCTTATGTAAGATGTCAGCACAGGTGGAAGGTGCTTAGACATGCCAGTACATTTCCATGGAACTTCTTGTAAATACACGACTTTCCCCAAATGCATTTAAATCAACAAATAGTGCAGGGAAATTCATATGCTCATCACCCACTTCTGTAATTGTCCATTCACAGCTGGTCCTATCTCGCTTCACTTGAACCCAAGTATCCTTGCCCCTATAACATGCTATTTTGAATCAGTTCCCAGCTACCATATCATTCTTCCCATAAACACTTCCAGTAAAATTAAGAATGTTTTATTATAACGAATAAACCTTAAATATGTGGATAATTGTAGTGTTTCCATTGTCTGGTCCATAGATGTGTTGTCTTCCTGCTCAATTAGTGACCTTTATCTTCAATCATAGTTCACACAATTATTTTTTATTCCCTTTTGCAGGTTTTCCTTTTGCACCATTTTTTCCTTTCTTATCTTTTGGAGAGCCTTTTCCTTTTTTCCGGGCTTTTAGTAGCTCTTCAGAAGATCCGTATCCTTTCCGCACCATGGCTCCATGCCACCATGCTTGAATCTGAAAACAAAATAGTTGGAGTAATTGTTTCTATGGTCAGGCTATGGCTTACTCCTCTCAAAGCATGTTGAAGGGTTGAAGATATGTAGTGGCTGAGGTCTCCCAGAGAGAAGAAAGCCTCAAGCCTTATTTAAAGTGAGACTTCGATAGCCAGTTTACCCTGACGAACCTGCGTCTGAGCTATTCCAGAAAAAGGACTGCTAAGTGCGTTAAAGAGTCTACCCCCAGACTGGTTTCCTGACGACTGAGGACCTGCCCCAGAGACTGTATCATTCTAAAAGGGTATGAAAGTAGTTGTTATGATTATCAATAGGTTTAGCGGATAGGTTAAAGGGGTTGTAGGAATTTATAGGATTAATACTTAAGAAATTAATGGTGTTTGTTATAAGTGAATTTAGTAATAAATAAGAGTTAAATAAATAATAACTTAAAAGTTCGGTTACAGGTGGCTTAACACCTTAAACAAAATCCTAGCATGAGAACATGAGTTCAAATCTCCAACGTCCTATATGTAATATACCTGTAACTCCAGCACTGTGTGATGGAAGCAGGCAAATCCTGAGAGCTCACTGGTAAGAAGCCTAGGTGAAATGATGTCCTTCAAATTGTTGAAGAGACCTTGTACAAAGGCAAAAGGCAGAGGGCCATCGATTCTGAAGGCAACGTTCAGTAGTAGGAAGGACACTAAGTGTGTGACTGGGATTGAGGGGGAGCTCAGATGGTAGAAGGCTGGTCCGAGCATGGATGAAGCCCTAGTTTTGACCCTTAATATCATAGAAATTGGTTTGGTGGTTCATGCCTAAAATCATAGCACTTCTGAGATAGAGGTAAGAGGATCAGAAGTTCAAGAATATCCTTGGCTATGTATCAAGTCACAGGTCATAGAATTTAATGTTCATAACCTAAATAAGGACATACCTATAAATGTACAAGATACTGACAGAACACCAAATAGATTGTACCAGAAAAGGAAATCCCCTCATCACATAACAATCAAAATACTAAGCATACAGAACAAGGACAGAATATTAAAAGCTGCATGGTAAAAAGTCCAGTAACATATAAAAACAGACCTATTAGAATTATACTCAACTACTCAGTGAAGACTCTAAAAACCAGAAGGACCTGGGCATAAATGACTACTATACTAAGCAAACATTTCACTCACCATAGATGGAGAAAATAAGATATTCCATGATAAAGTAAAATTTAAACAATGTTTATTCACAAATCTAGCCTGATTGGAGATACTAGAAGGGAAACTCCAACCCAAGGAGGTTAATTAAACCCATGAAAACACAGGAAATAATCATACACCAGCAAAACTAAAAGAAGGAAAACAAACACACATTCTCTCTCCCTCCACCCATTAAAATAATAGAAATTAGCAATCATTGATTATTGATATCTGTGAATATCAATGGACTCAATTCCCCAATAAGAAGATACAAAATGTATGCAAAAGCAGGATCCATCCTTCTGCTGCATACAAGAAACATGCCTCAACAGTAAAGGGTTAGAAAAAGAGTTTTCAAACAAATGGACCTAAGAAACAAGCTGGTGTAGCCATGTTAATATCTAACAAAACAGAACTCAAACCAAAATTAAGCAAAAGAGACAGGGAAGGACATTTCATACCCATCAAAAAGAAAAATCTATCAAAATGATCTTTCAGTTCTTGACATCTATGCCCCAAATGCAAGGGTAACCACATTTGTAACGGAAGCACTACCAAAGCTTCGATCACACATCCACCCTCTCACATTGATACTGGGAGACTTCAATACCCAAATCTCACCAATGGACAGGCCATCCAGAAAAAAAACTAAACAGAAATAATGGAGTTAGCAGATTTTATGAGTTAAATGAACATCATATCTACAGAACATTTCACCCAAACACGAAAAAATATACCTTCTTCTCAGTACCTTACAGAACTTGCTCCAAAACTGATCACAAACATGGTAACAAAACATTTCAAACACAAAAAAATACCTTTTTATCAACAACTTACAGAACTTGCTCCAAAACTGTCCACATACTGAGTAACAAAGTAAGTCTCAATAGATACAAGAAAACTGAAATAATCCTCTGATTCCTAGCAGACCACCACCAATTAAATCTGGACATCAACAACAACAGAAAGCATACAAAATTATGGAAACCAAACAACTCTCTATTGAGCAATTACAGGGTTAAGGCAGGAATAAAGAAAGAAATTAAAGACTTCCTAGAATTCAATGAAAATGAACACACAGCATACTCAAACTTATGAAACACAATGAAAGTGGTGCTAAGAGGAACATTTGTGGCAGTAAAGTGTGTACATAAAGAAATTGAAGCAATCTCATACTAGCAGCTTAACAGCGCAATTGAAAGCTCTAGAACAAAAAGAAGTAAGTTCACCCAAGGGGAGTAGACAGCAGGAAATAATCAAACTAAGGTCTGAAATCAATAAAATAGAAGCAAAGAGAATTATACAGAATCAGTGAAACAAAGAGGTGGTTCTTTTAAAAAATCAACAAGATAGACAAAACATTATCAAAACTAATAGAAAGACAGAGATTATCTAAATAAACAAAATCAGAAATGAAAAAGGACATAACAACAGACACCAAAGAATTATTAGGTCATACTTTAAAAACCTGTACTCTGAAATATTGGGAAATCTAAAAGAAATGGATAATTTTCTCAATAGATACCACTTATCAAAGTTAAATCAAGAGCATATAAACAATTTAAATAGACCCATAACCCTTAAGGAAATAGAAAGAGTCATTAAAAGTCTCTTAACCAAAAACACCCCAGGGGGAGACAGGTTGAGTGCAGAATTCTATTTTATTTTCAGAGAAGACCTAATACCAATACTCCTCAAATTATTCCAAAATAGAAATACTTCTTTGACAAACTCATTTTATGAGACCACAATCACCCTGATACACAAACTACATGAAGATTATACAAAGAACGATAATTACAGACCAATTTCCCACATGGACATAGATGCAAACATACTCAATAAAATACTTGAAAACTGAATTCAAGAACACATCAAAGAGATCATTCACCATGATCAAGTAGCCTTCATCCCAGGGAAGCAGGGATGATTCAACATAGGAAAATCATTCAATGTAATCCACCCTATAAATAAATTAAAGAAAAAAAAAAACCCCACAAGATCAGTCATCTTATTCAATGAACAAAAAACCTTTGACAAAATCCAGCACCCCTTTATGATGAAAGTCTTGGGGAGATCAGGTATACAGGGTCCATAACTAGGCATAATAAAGGCAATTTTTACAGCAAACTGATAGCCAACATCAACCTAATTGAGAGAAGCACAAAGCAATTCCACTAAAATCTGGAACATGGCAAGACTGTCCTCTCCCTATATATCTATTCAGTATAGTAATTGAAGTTCTACCAGGAGCAATAAGACCACTGAAGGAGATCAAAGGGATACAATTTGTAAAGGAAGAAGTTAAAATATTGTTATTTGCAGATGATATAATATACATAAGTAACCCTAAAAAATTCTACTAGGGTACTCTTACAGCTGATAAATACCTTTAGTGAAGTGACTTGATATAAAATTAACCAAAAAAAAAAAAAATCAGTAGCCCTCCTAAACACAAATGAAAAGCAAGCTGAGAAATAAATCAGGGAAACAACACTTTTCACAATAGCCACAAATAATATAAAATACCTTAGGGTAATTCTAGCTAAGCAAGTGAAAGACTTGTATGATAAAAATTTCACGTCTTTGAAGAGGGAAATTAAAGAAGATATCGGAAGATGAAAAGATCTCCCATGCACATGGATCGATAGGATTAACATAATAAAAATGGCCATCCTACTAAAAGCAATCTATAGATTCAATTCAATTCCCATCAGAATTCCAACAATTCTTTACAGACCTTGAAAGGATAATATTCAACTTCATATGAAAAAAACAAAAAATCCAATGTGGTGGTTTGAATAGGAATGGCCCAATAGACTCATATGTTTGAAGGCTTGGTGCGTGGGCAGTGGCACTATTAGTAGGTGTAGCCTTGTTGGATGTAGATGGGGCTTTGTTAGAAGTTTGTCACTGTGGGGTGGGCTTTGAGGTCTCCTATTCTCAAGCTCCATCTAGTGTGGAACACAATCTCCTGCTGCCTGGGAATCAAGATGTAGAACTCTCAGCTCCTCCAGCAATATGCCTGCCTGCACACTGCCATGCTTCCCACCATGATGATAATGGACTAAACTTCTGAAACTGTAGGCCAGTACCCAGTTAAATGTTTTCCTTTATGAGAGATGCCTTGAACAGAGTGTCTCTTCATAGCAGTAACACCCCAAGTAAGACAGCCAGGATAGCTAAAACAATCCTAAACAATCAAAGAGCTGAAGGAATCACCATCCCTGACTTCAAGTTGAACTACAGAGTCATGGTAATAAGACCACATAGCACTGGCATAGAAACAGACAGGCTGATCAATGACATTGAATCAAAGACCCAGAAGTAAATTCACACACCCATGAACACCTGATTTCTGATAAAGAACCCAGGAATGCACAATGGAAAAAAGAAGAAGGCATCATCAACAAATGTTGTTGCTCTAACTAGATGTCAGCATGTAAAAGAATGCAAATTGATCCACATCTACTATCCTGCACAAAACTAAAGTCCAAGTGTATAAAGGCCTCAATATAAAACCAAATATACTGAACCTAATAGAAGAGAAAGTGGGGAATACCCTTGAACTCACTGGCACAGGAGACAACCTTCTGAACAAGTACATCAGTACTATAGGCACTAAGATCAATGATTAATGAATGGGACCTCATGAAACTGAAAAGTTTCTATTAAGCAAAGGACACCTTAAGACAAAAATGGCAGACCAAAGAATGGGAACAAACTTTCACCAACTCCATATCCAATAGGAAAAAATTCAAAATATATTTTAAAAACTCAAGAAACTAGGTATCAACAAACCAAATAATCCATTTAAAAAATAGGTACAGATCTAAACAGAGAATTTTCAACAGAGGAATCTCAAATGGTTGAGAAACACTTATACAAAATGTTCAACATCCTCAAGCATCAGGGAAATGCAAATCAAAACTATTTTGAAATTCCATCTTATACCTGTCAGAATGGCTAAGATCAAAAACACAGGGAACAACTCATACTGGTGAGGATGTGGAGCAAGGAGAACCCTCCTCCATTGCTGGTAGGAATGCAAATTAGTACAGCCACTATGGATATCAATATGGCAGTTCCTTAAAAAATTAGGAATCAATCTACCTCAAGATCCAGCTATACCACTCTTGGGCATACGCCCAAAGAATGCTCCATCCTACCACAAGGACACTTGTTCAATCATGTTAATTGCAGCTATATTTATAATAATCAGAAACTAGAAACAACTTAGATATCCCTCAACAGAAGAATGGATAAAGAAAATGTGGTACATTCACACAATGGAATACTACTCAGCTATTAAAAATAAGGATATCAAGAAATTTACAGCAAGTGGATAGATCTAGAAAAGATCTTGACTAAGGTAACCCTCACCCAGAAGCACAAACATGGTCTGTACTCACTTATAAGTGGACATTAAGTAAAGGATAATCACGTTGCAATCCAGAGACCCAGAGAGGCTAAGTAACAAGGTGGCTCAAATGGAGACACGTGAATCTCCCTGGGAAGGGGAAATAGATTTTTTGGGTGGAATTGGGGCTGGTAGGGACTGTAACAGGAGGGATCAAGTCAGGGGTGAGAAGGACACTGTGAGAGATTACTGGAATTGGGGGGCATTTCAAGAGTGATGTAGAAACCTATTGGAAAGTTCCTTGGATCTATGAAAGTAACCCTAGCATAGTCTCCTAGTAATGATGGGTATAGAGCCTGGACGGGCCATCTTCTTCTATAGCCAGGAAAAGCTCCTAGCAGTGGTACTGGGACACCAACTCAGCCACAAAACCTTTGACTTACAATCTGTGCTGCCTGCAAGATGTGCTGGGGTAACGGTAGAACTTGTGGGAGTAGTCAACTAATGACTGGTCCAATTTGAGGCCCACACCAGGAGAGGAATTTTACACCCAACACTGCCTAGATGGCCAGGAACAAGAGGCAGGGTAACCCAGAGATCCAGGATAGAACCAAACAGGACTGGAAAAAATTCCTAATGCTATTCTGCTATACTTGTAGATCAGTGCCTAGCCCAGTTGTCATCAGAGCAGTGTCATCCAGCAACTGATAGGAGTAGATCCAGAGACCCACATACAGCCAAGCACTAGGCAGAGGCAGGGGAACCACACTGAAGAGGAGGAGGGTGGATTGTAGGAGACGGAGAGGTAGAGGACACTACTAGAACATGGCCCACAGAACCAACTAAGCAGGAATCATAGGGACTCATAAAGATGGAAGCAACAAACCCAGACCACGTATGGGTCTGAGCTAGGTCCTCTGCATCTGCCTTATGGTTGAATAGCCTGGTGTTCTTGTGGGACTCCCAACAATTGGAGTGGGATTGTCTCTGACTCTTTTGCCTGTGCTTGGGACCCTTTTGCTCCTACTGGCTTGCTTCGTCCAGCCTTGATATGAGTGTTTATAGCTAGTTTTTTTTTTTTTTTTGTATCTTGTTTGGCCACATTTGGCAGATATTCAGAGAAGGTCTACTCTTATGTTTTTTTTTTTTTTTAAGAGAAATGGGGGAGGAGTGGATCTGGGGGAGAAGGGAGATAGGGGAGAGACTGGGAGGAGTAGACAGCGGGAAGACTGAGTTGGGATGTAATGTATGAAAGAAGAATAAAAGAGAAAAGAGGGACATGAAGAGGGAGGGACATGAAGGTAGAAAGGAAATTGTTGAAGGAGATCTGAGGGAGGGGGAGGGTAATAAGGGGTGAGTAGTATTACAAAAATGTATTGCATACATGCATAAAATAGTCTAAGAATATTTTTTAAAGTAAATTGTGCTGAGTCTACCTTTGTGGCCATTATCTTCCTAATTCTGTTTTCCTTCAGGAATTTCCATAAGGTGTCAATCCCTTTGGCACATACTTCTATTGGAGGGTCTTCCATGGGGTTGTTCATCACGGTTAGGACTTTAAGATTCACCAGGTAATCAAGGTTCTCTGGGAGGTGGTTGAGTAAGTTGTCCTCCAGCAGCAGCTCTTTCAAACCTGGAAATATTTTCATTCTAATTGGTTGATTTCAATTAGAATTGAGGCACCTAAACTCACCCAGGTGAGATCAATTGGTAAGTGGATGGAAAGCAGGGAGGCACCAGGACCAATGGCTTCTTATACCAACTAATCAATTGTGTGTCTGTGCCTACTCTTCCACAGCATAAGAGAACCCACTCGGCTCTTGCTAAATGTGAGGATGAATGGATAAATGGATAAGAATTGATTCAGTCACACAATGCTTGAGTGTTTAGGAATCAAGTGTGATTATCTTTTCCAAGTCAATCATGATATTCTAAAAATACTTTTTGCTGGTTTCATCATTCTGGGTGAATAATTTTTCTTTTCTTCAAATGATGTAGTAACCTATGTAAACAATTGTGTTAGGACCCCCAACTTCAAATACAGTCAAATCATATGCATTCAATTGCTGCTAATGGTGGGTGTAATGAAAGTCAGGGTGTATACTAATTTTCTTAGCAACTACTATTTTCTTTTCTTTTTCATTCATATTATAAACTACCTTTGAGAGACTCTTAGTTATACAAATATAGATGCACCTTGCTTCCCCCATGTTGCTATTGAGCCTGTAAGTGGGTGTTGGTATAGGACTCAGATCTACCAACTCCAAAATTGGTCTTTCATATGACAAAGAAGCCATTCCTGGGAAATATGGGCCTCATTCTACTGGCCTGTGGATCTAGGAAGTTACTTACCTCTTGCATTACAAATGGCATCTGGGAGTTGCTTAAGAAGATTATGCCGGCAATCAAGAACTTCCAGGTTTGGCATTGACCCAAAGGATGCTGGCAATTGTTCCAGGAGGTTGTTTTCTATGTAAAGTTCTTTAAGATTCTGCCATAACACGAGAGTGTGTGATGAGGACACTTATCTTCATAAGTGAATTACAATAACCAGACTTGCCTGTCTGTCTGTCTGTGTGTGTTTGTGTGTGTGTCCATTCTTGTTCAGTAGTGACAGTTGGGAGAAATATGCTTTTGTGCTTCCGATCTGATCTGCAATGTCCCTCAAGAATCACGTCTTCTTGCAGCGCTTATTCCTCAATTTGTGGTGCTTCCTGGAGCTGATCGAGGCTTTAAGAAGTGGGTCTGACTGGTAGAAGCAAGTTCCTACATATAGGCCTTTGGGGGGGGGGTTAATAGTTGCCCCTAGGTTTTTTATCTGGCTCTTTTGGCTTCCCTGTCTGCCAAGATTAAGGAACCTCTGCCACATATTCCTACTGCCATTGACAAAACCACTCCTGCATGATGCTTACCCCCACTGTGATAGACTGAAATCCCTCCGATGTAAGCCAAAATAAACCCATCCTTCCCTGTTTACTCTTAGTGAGGTGTATTGGTCCCAATGATAAGAGGAATAACTAATACAATATTTACAGAATTTATGTCAAGAAATACCATTAATGAGTAAAACGATTAAATTTGTGCAGAAAAATTAGAATACTGGGACTTAATTTTATGAGAACCTCATGAAAAAGTATTATATCATTACAACATGTACTATTTACTCCCTTTCAATAGTTAGTTATCTTTGACAATTGCTACAATTGTTCAACTAAGTACCTCAAACAATCTAGGTTAAAGTAACCAAAATATATAGACAATTAGTTTGGATGCATTCAAATTTACCTATTTTCAACTGTACTAGGCAAAAAGAATTTGCATTTCACCCAATTGATATGGTATGCCATGTACAAGGAATAAGATGAAGAAAGGTGTTCTTTGGGCATAAACAGAGTACTGGAGAATTAGGAATAGGATCTGTGCCACATGAGAATTATCAGTATTATATACACCATTACTGAGTTCTGTGACTAAAGGTTATGAGTAGCCCAGAGCTGCTATATCATTATCATTAAGAGTAAAGTAGGAAGAACATGAACAAATGGTTCTTAAACAATACACATACAAAGACACTACTGTGAATGAAGTTATCTTGCTATTCAGTAGAGAACTATGGGCCCACCATCAGATTGCCCATAACTAAGCAAGAAAGTCAGGTTGTATTGCTCTTTACAAAGATCCCAGGTACCAAAACTTAGACTCCCAATCATGTCACTTGTAGGGCACTTTAACATCTAAACAATGTGATTTTCAAGGGAACACTTATGAAAAATAAAAATTAAATAGAAAATAGTCCATCAATTTCTACAGATAAAACATACCAAAATACAATAGAAGAAAGACATATTGAAGAGCCACTGATGCAATAGTGGCATGAAAGTTATGGGTGTAACCAATCACTTTCTGCTAGAAGGTGAGGTCTGTTTCACAGGAAGGAATGTATACCTGGCACTATAAACCTAGTCAAAAGCCCATGGCTGGGGAGGTCATAGGTGCCAGGGAAGAAACTACTACTGTTGTTTTGCTAAATGCTCTTGTTGTCAATTGCCTATATAATACTTACATTTATACCCATAGATTAGTTCTGCCCTCAACTTTGGACAGAGAATCTTCTTTCTGTAGTGGACAGCAGTGAATGTAGTGATACACAACTGGTCAAATGACTGAAAATAAGTGGATTTAAGTATCCTAAATAGGACATTGATGTCGATCCCATCAAACTATAATAGAAGAGGAGATGGAAAGAAAGGTGGAGGTGGGGAGGAATGCTGTGAAGTGCTGTCTTCCGGACATGGAATAAATTTAGGAACTCACAGAAGCTGTGGTTACCTCACAAGACCTGCACAAGATCAAGCCACATGAAGGTCAGTCAACAATCTAGCCAGCAGCAATAATGGACACAGTGGGATTTTTTTTTTAAAGGGAGTTATGTCAACTTGACACAAGCTTTAGTAATCTGAAAGGAAGGAAAACTCAATTAGAAAACTCCTCCATAGTTTTGGCTGTAGGTCATTTTCTTAATTAGTAATCATGGGGGGAGGGCCCAGCCCATTGTGGTAGAGTCACCCCTGGGCTGGTAGTTCCGGGTTCTATAAGAAAACAGGCTGAACAAACCATGGGAAGCAAGCCAGTAAGCAGCACCCCTCCATGGTCTCTGAATCAGCTCCTGCCTCCAGGTCCTGCCCTCACTGCTTTTGATGATAAACTATTATATGGAACTGTGAGTGAAATAATCCCTTTCCTCCCCAAGTTGCTTTTGGTCATGGTGTTTCAGTACAGCAATAAGACAAAGCCAGGTGTGTTGGAGGTTATCTTGAGGAAATAAGTAGGGAAGTTGGCGTGGATAGGATCAATATGCATTGTATATGTGTATGAAATTGAGACTAAATAAAAGATATCCTTTTTAAGGATATATTGAATAACAAGCACAGTAGAGTGTTGTGGGGTTTGTTCAGTAACATTGAGATCCCCAAATGTGAAACCCATTGTTTAGGACTGAAAATCAATTTACAGATAGATCCTTTACACAGTGTGGGAAACATCAACCCATGTTCTCTCAGAATTAAGCTGTGAGTGGGGCGGGGGTTGCATGTGCTTCTTGGCTGTTCATTGGGAAGAGTTACCTGCAGGTTCTTGATGTTTTCTGGCACAGAGGAAAGCTTGGATCCCTGGTCTTGTCCAATGTATAATTTCTCCAGAGATACTAAGGAAAAGATTTCCTCTGGGAAGGATGCAAAGTCATTTCCTGTGAGCCCAAGTATCTTCAGTTTTGAAAGTGAGCTGATAGTTGGGGGTAACTGGAAGTATTCAAAAGACTAAAGTTAATAAGTTAATGTTGAAATTGCTTATAAACACTCAAAAATAAGTTCCCTGGGTGGTCTGTTTATAAGGGTTATCAATACTGACATTAGTGTCACCAGAGTTGTATAAAAACGCCCAGTGCTAAATTTAACTGGCTTTAAGACAAGAATTTAAAAAGAAAATAAGGTGAGCTTTTGGCTTTGAAACAAGTTGTTAAACAAAAAGTAGAGTTGCTTAGTGTCTCCAAGCAATGGATAGCTTCTATATATGCTTACATATGTACTAGTTAATTTACCATATATATTTGCAGATTGGCAGTCTGGGGTTCCACTTGTTTCCTGATGAGGCAGGCAAGTGTTTGGTTTGGGGTTAGGCACACCTCTCCTTCTTGTGTAATAATGCACTTGGCAAGCTAGATCCTTCACCTGCAGACACTATGTACATACATCCCTCTCCAAACAATGCTCCTAGGAAGTTCAGAGGATCTTGGAACTCCCACTTCCATCAGACTACATGTACTCCCATCTCTGAATAGTAGTATAAATTGTCTTGTTCTGGTAACAATCAAATTTAGACAGTATCTTTTCAAGCATATTCCCAGCATATCCAGGTATGATAAATACAAGGTCCAATATGACCTGAACTAGACTTGGGGTGTATGTGCAGTAAGACAAAATTTTGTTCTCTAGTAACCTTTAGGGATAGTCCCCTGTTACCATCTTTTGTCTATGCCTGATTAAAATAAGATGCTTTGTAGGAAGGGACATGTGCAGTAGGAGAGAAATGAATGTATGACCTAGTCTATGAAGCAACATAGAAAACCATTCAAACTACCCGCTCAGTAACTAGTCCCTCCTTTTGAACTCCACAGAATGAAGTCCAGAACAGTGAGTGGGGCCCATGAGCATCCTAACTCAAGTGGTCTGCTGTTGGTCTTGACAGTGTTATCAGTCTACAATCTTTGTCATCATTGTGCTTGAATGATATCACCTTGCTTCTTCTGTATATTGGTGTGGGCTCTTATTTTCAATTCTTTCCATGCTAAGTCCAAGAACATGAAAACACAGGGCCTGACCCTGGCCACTGGTAACCCTGGCTTCCCTGTTTTTCACAAGTTAGGTCAATTTATTTTGCTTTATTGTAAATGTGGTACCTGGAGAATGTCAAATGCTTGATACTGTTGGAAGAAAAAGGCACTATAATTCTATGGAATATTGTAATAATAATATTTGTAATACATTTATTTCCTACATTTAGTGACACCTACTGTTTTTGCTCCAAAGGTCTTTCACTTGATAATTTTGAAACTGCTGTTGAATGCACTTGGAAGCAAACATGTTCAGAGTGTTTCTAATTAGGATGTTCCCTGCAGATATTGGAATCCGTCTCATCATGTTTTGCCTTCTTTTGAACACAAAGGCTTTTGCCTTGGACATTCATTTATTTATTTGTGTGTGTGTGGTTGTACCTGTGAGATTGTACATGGCGCAGTGAGTTTAGAGGTCACAGAACAGCTTGCAGAAGTCAAATCTTTTCTTCTACAGTATGTCCCCTTGCCTCTCTGGAATCAAAATCATGTTTCCAGGCTTCTCAGCAAGCACTCCTACCCAGGGGGCCATGTCACTGTTTCCCTCTTACCTCCTCCCTGATCTCTGCTGCTGTCCTTTCCACTTAGGTTAGCCTTTCTATAGCTCATCACTGGGGAATGGAGGCCATTCATAGTTGAAAAAGAAGGCAGCACACCGCAAGAATCAACTAAATTTCCCTAAAAGTTCTGCAGAACTGGAATCGCTCAGAACATTTTTTTAAAATGTAAGATAGTTTATTTTTCTAAAAATGCTATACAAATATCTCCAATTTTAGAATTTGCATAGGTTTTTTGTTTGTTTGATTTTGTGCTTTTGAGACAGGAGCTTGTGTAGCCCAGGCTGGCCTGGAACTTGCTGTGTAGCTGAGAATGACCTCAAAGTTCTGATCTTCCTGCCTCTAGTTCTCAAGAGCTGTGATTAAAGGTGTAAGTCACCAAACCCAGTTTCTTTATTGATTTTAAAAAATCAGATCAAGTTGATCTCCAGAGAAAATGAGTTTAAGTCTTAGCTATTTAAAAAATTTTCATGAGGTACTACCAAGCACCTGCATTCAATAAAATTGAAAACAATATGAAAAGACTTTTCAACTTAGTCCATCATTACAACCCAGTAATTCTTCCCTCAGTGTTTACTTAACACAGTGGTTTAGTTTTTCATTTTCAAAGCACCTTGCATGTTCAAAAGTCTCCACCTTTGCCCTGGATTTTCATGACCTCCTATTTTGTCTCATCAATCCATGTTAACACACAATGGAGATAAATGTAGACACACAGGGCCTGGTGCAATGACTCAGGGGACAAGAGTGCTCGGTGTTGGTCTGAGTTCCATTTCCAGAACCCACTTAAAGGTTGAAGGCAAAGGCTGACTCCACAAAGTTGTCATCTCAGCATCACATGTGTGCTGTGACACACATACTCATGTACACGTATCATATCATGAATCCATCCACACACACATACACACAGGTTTGTAAAAATTGAAATATCTGGACACAGAGAATCATCTTGTAGCAATTATTTACAATACTATAATTGACTATTTTGGGGTTGAATACCCCATTTTTGCTTTCTCTTTTAGTAGTAATTTGCTATACAGGTAAAATCCAGTTAGGTACTTATTGAAAGCTATTTTTACACTTAGCAAGGTGGGGAGAAGCTACTGGCTAGGCTTTAAGGGCCAGAAATCAATCAGACGAATATTTGGGTAGGAGAAGTAAAGGAGCTGCCTTGAAAGTCATATACCACAAAGAAGATAGAAAACCCGGATTTTAAGTTATAGCATCAGATAAAAAATGAGAGTGGGGGGGGGGACAAATGTGCAAAAACTATAATCAGAATAGTTGAAATTGTGAGTAATAGTTCATAAAGATGTTCATGTTCAGCACAATACTATTTGTGTACATGTTTACCCTCTGGCACAGCTTGACTCGTGGGGTAAACTGCTGTTACTTTTGTTTGCAAGAAAAATTCATGCTAGTCTCTTCTCTGAGAATTTAAAGTTTCTCTTAAGAAAGGTTACCTATCGTTTATGACTCAGCCATGATTAGGACAGTGTATTATCCTTCCATGATGGCTAATTTTTGTTTTAACCAGACACCCCTGGAAGATGGATCCACACTTGAGGAACTGCTGCCACCAGACTGGCCTGTGAACATGTCTATAGGGTATTTTCCTGATTTCTAATTGTTGTGGAAGGCCCATCTCATGCATGCATGCTTCCCTACACAATGCATCCCTATGCAGGTGGGCCAGGACTATACAAGAAAGGTAGCAAAGTGTGAGCTTGGTGCAGCCTGAGGGCTCAGTCCCCATGGTTGCTGCCTCTGCTTGCTTACATTCCCTCTCTGACTTCCCTCAGCTATAGTCTGATACCAGGAAGTTAAGAAATAACCACTCTCCTCCTCAAGTTGCTTTTGGTCATGGTCTTTAGTGCAGGAACAGAAAGCAAACCAGAAAGCCTTCCTACATACATTTTATTTTGAGTCACTCCACCTGTTAAATGAAATACTTTCTCCACTGAAAGAAATTTCTCCCTGTCTCCTCTCTCTTATTCCATCTCTCTGTCTGCCTTCCTGTCTTCCCCCATCCCCAATGTCTGTGGGCACAAGCAGTACTTGTAGTGGAAATCATGTATTTTGGGAATCAGTTATCACCTTACAGTTTGTTTCTGAGGCAGTCTCTCTTGTTGTGTTCCCCCAGCCAACTGGCCCACTAGCTTCCAGGCAATTTCCCTGTGTCCACCGCCCCTATTTTATTGTGTCTGTCTGTTTATGACCTGGTGATTGAACTAGAAACTTCTTCATGCCAGGCAAGCACTGAGCTTATTGCTTTTCTTAATCCCTCCTCCCAGAGACAGCTGCTCTTGGTAACTTGGTGACTTTCCTTCCAATTCATAATTTTTATACTTTTATTATTATTTGATTATTTTTATTGTCATTTATGTTATTTTATTATTATCTCCTATTCATTAAACAGGTGGTGTAGGTGCATGCGTGTATTTCTTTACATGTGCAACATGAAGTGCCTATTGCATTTATTGACTTGTGTGCGTGTGCCTGTCAGCCTGTATGTCGCATAGTGAGTTTGGAGGTCAAGTTAGTCAGATCTCTTCTTCCCCAGTGTGCCTCCTTGCCTCCCTGAGCTCAAAGTCACGTTTCCAGGCTTGTCAGTAAGCGCTCCTCCCCAGTGGGCCATGTCACTGCCCTCTCTCTCTATTTGTAATTTTTTGTGGCTCAACAATGCATGTGAGATTGTGTTAGGGTTTTTTGTTCTGTTTTGTTTTTGTTTCTTCTGTTTAATAGGCATTGGGGTTTGAGGTGTCTCCACACCGGCACACACAGCTTCAGTTCATTATTGTATCATATCCCATCCTATGAGGACCCTTCGGCTTATCTGCTTATGCCCCTACTGACATTCTAATGGTCTGCCATACTTCAGAGGCTCAGCAGTGTTGTGATAAGCAATTCCAAAGTGCATCCCTGCAGCCATGGGGACAGTTTCTCCAGGAAACCAACCAACCAACCAACCAACCAACCAACTAACCAAAATCCCCCAAACTAAACCAAATCTGTTTCTTCAGTGTCCTACGAATGAAACATTAAGGACATAGGTTTTTCCTGATGGACTGTGGGGGGTGGTTGTGAGGGTGGGGAGAGGAGAAAGGGAGAGTCTACTTCTTGTGGAAACTGTGGGGTGGCCTGTGTTAGCAGTAGAGACCCTGGAACCCAAAGCCCATATTGGAATCTTGGTTCTCTGACATGTAAGACAACTCAGTTCAGTTCTGTAGCATGTGTCCTTGAGAATGAAAACACCCCAGTGGGTGCAGCCCATCTCTTAAGTGAATATTAGATGGAGGTTAGAATTACTATTTGGAAAGGAAGACTATAAAGTGCCACCTTTTGGGATATCTTCGATAACACTGGATTTTTTGTTTTGTTTTGTTTTTGTTTCAGTAGCCGGTTCAGTATATTGGTTGAACACAGCACGGCAGCCAGGATGGGCAGAGAGCACAGTGACAACCACCGGGGAGGGAAGCCATACCTGGCCCACTTTGTTATCATCCATAGCCAAGATCTCCAGGTTCTTGAGCCTGCAGATCTGCACCGGAAACTGGTCCAGGTAGTTCTGACTGAGATCCAGGAAGCGCAGATTGACCAGGCGCTTGAAGGAACGCCGCAGCCCGCGGAGGTTAGTGTTGCGCAGGTACAGCAGGTTCAAAGTCGTCCACTGGCAAAGGAGGCGCGGCACCTTCTCCATGCGATTCCCGCTCAGCCCAATCTCGGTGAGGTCACACAGCTGCTCCAGGGTGGCCGGGAGGGAGTGGAGAGAGTTTTGGGTCAAATCCAGCACCGACAGTTTGCTGCATTGGCTCAGAGAGTCAGGTAGAATGGACAAACTGTTACATGCCACGTAGAACTTCTGCAGCTTCTCCAGGTACCCGATTTCTTCCGGGATGGCCTTCAGCTTGTTGTCATCCAGATCGATAACCTCCAGGTTGGGGAGGGCACAGAGGTCGCGAGGGAAAGCCGAGAAAAGATTCTGTTTAAGGTAGATCTCTCTGAGCTTGGTCTGGTTCACGATTTCCTTGGGCAGAGATTCCAGGGAGTTGCCTGACAGTCCGAACAGCTCCAGGTGGTGCAAGGCTTTGCAGAGCACCGCTGGAACCTCTCTCAGGCGGAGGCGGTAGAGCCGCAGCTCCCGAAGAGTGTGGAGGCTGCTGATTATCCGCAGCGAGGAGCCCAGCAGAGGGTTGTCACTCACATCCAGCGACACCAGGTTGGTCAGAAACCCTAGCTCTGGGCATAGACTCTGTAAGCTGTTTTTGTGCAGGTAGAGGACCTTGATATTCTTTAAATGCTGAATGTCCTGCGGGATTTTTGCAATATGGTTATTCTCCAGATGCAGTTCTTCTAATTCCTTCAATGCCAAAATCTCCGCCGGGATGGTCTTCAAACTCTGGTTGGAACCATCAATGAAAAATGTTCTATCAGTAATCCCCTGGGGGTCACTTCTCTGAGGAATCTTGAGTAAAGGTTCTGGTTTTTGTGGATCTTTTGACATGGCCTTGAGGCAAAGGTCAATCATCCCAAATCTAAAATACCGTAAAAAAAGGAAAAGTCACATTTCCTGACAACCAGACTGAATACCAGAGGGGAGTAGGGGTTGAAAACACAAACGGTTAAGTGACTGAAATTATTTATTCTGCAACATAAAATTTAGATTTTTCTTTTTTGAATTTTATGTCAGGGTGAGAGTTAAAGTTGTAAGCACATCTTTTTAGTAGGTTTTTACACATGTGTTAACACACAGATTGCCTAATTTCAGTTAAAAAATTGCTTGATGAGGGTCTAAACAAATGACTCCACCTTTAAAATCACTTACTGTTCTTCTAGAGGAACCCAGTTGTGGTCCCAGCACCCAAATCTGGAGGCTCACAACTCCCTATAACTCCAGCTCCAGAGGGATTCCATACCTTCTTCTGTCCTCTGTAAGAATCTGTACTCATATGTGCATACCTTTTCCCAGCCCACCCTGCCCCACATATGCATAATTAAAAAAATTATTTTTTCAAATCTGGGCATAGTGGTGAACACCTTTAATCCCAACACCGGGGAAGCAGAGACAAGTGGATCTTTGCAAATTCAAGGCCAACCTGGTCTACAGAGTGAGTTCCAGGACAGCCAGAGCTACATAGTGAGACTCTGTTTCAAAATCAACAACAGAAAAACAAAAATAAACTTTTAAGATGCTTATCTTGATTTAGTTTCAAAATGAATTCTAGGCTGCAAAAGATCATAGCTCTTTCCATACTCCCAGAAGACCCTGAGAAAAATTACATTTTATATATTTTCATAAAGTCATCAGAGTTGTTATCTGCAAAGCATGCTAAGGGGTAAAAATCTAGTGATCAGCAACCACTTTTTCCTCCATGAGTAGAAATCAGTGGGAAGACCCTTTCATGTCTGGCGAGGCTGGTAGGCAAAGAAGCCAGTCTTCAATAGGCAAACAAAAAAGCTAAGCAATCAAAGAAACCATGTCTGGGACAGGAGAACCAGCCAAAGAAAACAATTTTTAATAGTGCCATATGGGTCAAGAGGGGCAACTCCTCCGGTCTGGAGTGCTCTTAGTGAAGGGTCTGTTCTCCCACTAGCCAGTTCTCCAATAGATATCGCCAAGAGGCCTTTGAGGAAGGTGCAGGCTGGACTAAGAGGGATCCTGCCCTCTGCTGTGCTGCTTGGTCCCTTGGCAGAGCACGGCTCCCTACCCCCCACCCACCACCCACCACCTGTGCAACATCTCCAACCTTTCTTCCCTTTCAAAATTCAGAAAGGTCTGAGAAAGAAAAGGGCAGAGGAGAACCTAGGCTTCCCCTAAACTTTCCTGGAAAACCGAGGGAAATGCACACATTTCTGCACTCTATCATGTTACTTGTGGAGAAAGGACCATGAAACTCGGTCTCTATACCTACCCAGAGCTTCTGCCTGGAAGCCCAGGCTTTCCTGGTGGTGGAGTCATAGGGATGGAGCTCCCTATGGATTGGTGTGAGAAGGACTCAGACATTTTGTTAGTCATATTTTACTTATTGCCTCTCCCAGACTTTCTGTGACTGTTTCAGACCCTGCTTCCAGGCTAGGTCCTCCAAATTCACCATCCATTGGTGGGTCTGCAGCTGGCATTTGAGGGTCCCCAGGACCCTGCCCCGCCTCTTCACAGCCTTACTACAAAGATGCTAAGACTCCACATGGATATGACCTTGCCTGCTTCTATTCTCTTGGTACGCTCTGTAGGTCTCTGTGCCTCTCTGCACTTGGCCCTGGGGGCCGCTGTTGGCTGTCTCAGACTAACCCGGAAGTCACTTTCTGAAGGAAACTATTCCAGAGGGCTCCACTCCTTCACAAAACCCTTTAAGCTACTACAGCCCTATGCCCTTCCCACTTGGAGGTTCTACCATCAGATTCCCAGCTTAGCCTTCCGCATAAGGGGAGAAAGGCTGTGTCACCAGGGTTTGTTACCCTGATCCCTAGCCCAGCAGGTGAGGATCCCAACCCTCGAAGCTCCTCCTTTAGGGTCAGTAACCCACAGTGGGCCCTGGTTCCTAGCCCAGCAGGCGAGGCTCTCAAATCCTGGAAGCTCCTCCTTTAGTGTCTGTAACCCAGAGTGGGTAGGCTTAAAAGTGAGCGATCACTGCCTCCTAGTTCAGGCGTCCAGGTTACATGGTGCCCCGCCCTCTCAACGGTGGCCCCTCCTCTTCCCCTTTCCTCCAGAAGGAAGCTCCTGTGGTTGCCATGGGAGCGACTCGGGTTGTTGGCCTGGTAGTGGTCCCAGCCCTGTGAGGACAGAACAGCAGCAGTCTGTAGAGAAAGCCCAGCGACAGCCTTCCTCTTCAGCAGTCTGGACCGGCAAAGAGAGCTGGGTAAGAAGCGCCCGTCCCTATGGCTGCAGAGCTAAGGGCGCGGATCCCACCTACAGAAGGTATGGAGGCGCCCTGGATCACTCCTGGTCTGCCTGGCTTTGTGAGGAGGGTATAGCAGGATAGGACCTGTTGCTTTGCTCTAGGATCTGGGGAATGTGTGCTAGAGGATCTTCTGCGCCCCTGAGTTTGTAGACGCCCCAGGAAACCACCCCAGATAAGCAAGAGGCTCCTGAGACATTTCTGAGTTCCACTTCTAGACTACCTACATTTTCTTTTCTTTTAACCTCTTCATCTATTTTTTTCACTTTTAAATTAGCATATAGAAGGGTTTCATCGTGACATTTTTATTCATATATGTATTTCCGCATGCACTTTGAGTATGTCTGCGTCCTTTTTATTCATATATATATTTCCGCATGCACTTTGAGTATGTCTGCGTCCATACTCAAATTTAACAAATAAAACGTAAGGCTAAGGGTGTCCTCAGGGGCTGAGCATTTGCCTGGCATCCACAGAAACTTAGAGCCCCTGCTACCACGTTGGTCTGAAATGTTTGTTTTAAAGTGTGTGTTGCAGAGCTGGAGAGACTGCCCAGAGAGAAGATAATAAGGAGAATAAGATGATACAGGGGGAGGCACCCACACTGGGACTCCGAGATGGAGCCTGATCGAGAAGCAGGACTGGGATGTGGACAAATGCCTTTGTCCTTCCCCTGTGAGAATAAAGCCATTTGTTTTCCACCGGGTGTGACCTCTGCCTGCTCAGGTCACTGGGCCTCCAAAGAAAGCACGGCTTAAAGACTCACTTCCTGCTTTTGCTCTCTTCCTCTAGAAAGGCAGACACCAGAATGCTGGTATTCCACCCCAAGACATTAGCCTGAGGAGGCAAAGCAGCCCAGTGGGAGGGAGCCCAGCTCTGGTTTCTATTTAGAAACCTCCCACAGGAGTGTCTGTGTTCCCAGGATGTTAGTATTCCACTTAATAGGTGGAGTTCAGTATGTGCCACATACATCTCAGAAATGGGACATCCTTGGAAGGACATCTCCCCTCCAAGCTCAGCAACTCAAAGAATCTTTGTGCACCTAAATGTTTTAAATATCCTGAGAAGAGACTTGCCCTAGATAGGCCTTTGTTTAACATAATTTAATTCAGCACTTCATTTGACAAATGAAACCCATTCTTTTAGAGGGAGGGTATCTTTGAGCACCTTGGAAAATACTGTGCTACATTTTTTAATAGACAAATGTTTCCTAAAAGAGGTGACAGTATGAATGCCCTAAAACACACACACACACACACACACACACACACACACACACACACACACACACACA
>CAJQZJ010033087.1:3014554-3029808 GCA_907164525.1 Lophiomys imhausi | reverse complement strand
CTGTGGTTGCCATGTGACCAGCCATGTCCCTCTGCTTCCTGACTGTGATAGCCATGTGACTAGACATGTCACTCTCTTGCTATGATAAACTGAATCTCCTGAACTGTGATCTTAAATAAACACTTTCTTCTTTAAAAACATTAACAAAATTGATTGCAATGTAATTTGCATAAGCAAAATATATTCTCTCAAAGTTTTCAGCTCAAGAGAAAAATTTAAAATGTATTTAGAGAGGCTGGGAGTGATGATTGATGTTTTTAATCCTAGCACTTGGGAGGCAAAAGGCAGATTTCTGTGAGTTTAAGGCTGGTATGGTTTACATGGAGTTCCAGTCCAGCTAGGATTACATAATGAGACCCTGCCTATTAGTAGATTTATTTTATTTACAAAGTTGTGTAATCATCACCACCATTATTTTTAGAATATCTTTATTTGTGTGTATATGCATGTGTGTGTTGGAGGGGTTACATGCATGAAAGTTCTGTGTCTTCTTTTATCACCTTCAACAATATTGTTGTAAGACAGGGTCTCTTAGTAACCTGTACACCTGCCATTTAGATTAGGCTGGCTAGCCAGTGAACAGTCAGGACCTATCTGTCTTTGTATACCATTACTGGAGTTATAGGCATGAGCAGCCATGCTTGGCTTCTTACCTGGGTGCTGGGGATTTGAACTCAAATGCTCATGTTTGCAGAGCAGTGCTCTTACCTACCAAGCTATCTCCCAGCTCCTAATTTTAGAACATTCTTATAACCTCCAAAGAAAATCTTCAGACTTGTGAAACCTTCTTTCTACTCACCAGCCTTTGCAGCCACTAATCATACACAGAATCACACAATGTATAGCTTAATATTTTCAAGGTTCATCAATGTTGTAACATATTTTGTTTTTGTTTTTTATAGTATGAGTGTTTTACCTGCATGCATGTCTGCATACCATCACATGCTTGCCACCACAGGAGGCCAGAAGAGGGTGTCAGATTTCCTGGTATTGGACTTATAGATGGTTATAAACTATTTGTGTAATCAAACTTAGGTCCTCTGAATCAGCAGCCAGTGTCTTAACTGCTGAGCCATCTCTACAGCCCCATAACAGTTTTTTTTATTGTTCAAGACTATTCCATCCTGTGGATACATCACATTGTATCCATCCATGGGTTGAAAGTTTTTAACTTTTAACTATTATGATTACTGCTACTCTGTACCCCATGTTTCTATATGAACAAATAGTTTTGATTGGTGGAAGTATATATGTAGGAGTGGAATTGCTGTGGCTTGTGATAGCTCTGTAAAAAATTTTGAGGAACTGACTAATTGTTTTACAAAGTAGCTGCACTTTTAACAATTCTGTCAACAATATAAGTGTTCTAGGTCACCCCATCCTCCACAGAACTGTTGCTGCCATCTTGGTCCTCAGCATCTGTGTGTGGGGAGGAGGCATCCCTGATGAATAATGGAGTTAACATCTTTCCATGGTTCTTGTTTGTTTCCTTTGGAGGAAGCTTTGCTCAGATTGTTTGTCCTTTTAGTTATTATTGTTGTTGTTGTTGTTGTTATTATTGTTGTTGAGATAGGCTTCACTGTGTAGCCCTGGCTGTCCTGGAAATAGCTCTGTAGTCCAGGCTTGCCTTGAACTCACAGAGATCCACCTGCTTCTGTGCATCACCTGGCACATTTGTCTTTTTAAAGCCTGGATTTTGTCTCTTTTGAGAGCTCAGTTTAGTCTGAGCTCAAAAGATCCATTGGTTTGGGTTTTCTGAGGACATGGGGCTACAGTGGTACACTGTGTGCCTGACTGCTTGTCTTTTGGAGGTGTAAGCATTCTTCATATATTCCAGATACAAGACCCTATCAGATTTATGATTTGACAATATTTTCTTGATTTTCTTTGAAACAAAACTTTTGGATTGAGACAAAGCTCATATTTATTTAGTCAGTAAGATTCTTGTGTGCTTTGAGCAGCTTTGGCTAACCCAAAGTTGCAAAGATTTTCATTTCTATTTTAGTCCAGGAGTTTTCTTTTATTCACTCATTATGACTTAATTTTAGTATATAATGAGAAGTAGCATTATAACTTCATTCTTTTATATGTGGATATAAATTTTTCACAAGGGCATACATTAAAAAAATTATTCCTTCCCCCACTCAATTGCCTTGGCACCTTTTTCAGAACATCAATTGGGAAAGAGAGTAAAGATGAGTATAGGAGAATGTTTGGAGAGAGAAAAAGGAAGGGAGAAACAATGTATTATATCATAATCTCAACAAATAAAAGATAAATTTTAAAAATTTAGTTGAACAAAAATGCTTGTTTCTATAGTAAATTCTAGCTCTGTGAATCTGTCTTCATGCTAATTAATACCTTGCTGTCTTGATTCTTTAAATTCTTTAAAATAAAGATATGAGTCATTTATCTGTAATAATTTTTCAAGATTATATTGATTCTTCTGAGTCAGTTGCATTTCCAGGTAAATTTTAAGAGCATCTTATCAAATTCAAGAACAGCAGCTGGAGTTTTTATTGTAATTCTGTTAAGTCTATAGATAGTTTGGGGAATACTGTTGTTTTAACAATACCAACTACAACAGGGCATGGTAGCACATGCCTTTAATCCCAGCAATTGGGAGGCAGAAGCAGGTGGATCTCTGTGAGTTTGAGGCCAACCTGGTCTACAAAGTGAGTCCAGGACAGCCAGAACTACACAGAGAAACCCTGTCTCAAAACCTGCCTCCCCCCCCAAAAAAAGCCAACTATAGTCCACAAACATGAGATATGTTCTGACTATTCAGGTCTTTATATTCTTTGAAATATGTAGCAGTTTACATTCATTGTGGAAGTCTTGTCCTTATTCTGTTAACTATATTCCTTATATTTTATGCATTTTGAGTTTACTAAAATGGGGATTATTTTCTTTTCTTCAGAGAATTTCACTACATAGTCCTGATGGCCTAGAAGTATGTAGGCCAAGCTGGCCTCAAACTCTGCCCCCCCAAGTGCTGCATTTAAAGATGCATATTACCACACATGGATGGAATTGTTTTCTTTCTTTTTTTTTTTTTTTGTGGGGGAGGCAGTTTCGAGACAGGGTTTCTCTGTGTAGCTCTGGCTGTCCAGGAACTGGCTCTGAAGGCCAGACTGGCTTTGAACTCAGAGATTCCCCCTGCCTTTGCCTCCTGAGTGTTGGGATTAAAGGCATGTGGAACAGCCCTGAGGAACTATTTTCTTAACATTACTTTGGGGTTATTCACTTCTAGAATATAGAAAAAGAATTGATTTTTAGGTAAATATTGCATCCTGGTCTCCCTGAACTTATTGGTTTGAATATCTATTTTGGGGGCAGACTACTTACGACTTTCCACACATGGTATAAGATCATGCCAGATATAACAATTTTACCATTTTCTTTCCTTATTTTTCTTTATCGCCTCTTGATTTTGGTGTTTCATATGTACTTAGGAACATATTAATTTCTTCCAGATTTTCCAATTTGTTGGAATATGTTTTCACAGACAGAATATTAGATTTCATCTTCTGTTGTAATATACTTTTCCACCTCTAATTTTGTTTAGTGTTCTTTCTTTTAGCTAGTTTGGCTATGGGTTTGTTACTCTTGTTCCCATTTTCAAAGAATCAACTTTTTATTTAACTGGGTCTATGGATCATCTCATCACTTTTGGATTTGGTGTGTGTGTGTGTGTGTGTGTGTGTGTGTGTGTGTGTGTGTGTGAACAGACTGTGAAGATGCCAAATGTTAATTGTTGAAATGACCACCAGAGGGCAGACTTTAAGTCCCGGTGCAATTGATAAATGCAAGAAGCGAGTGTGGTGGTCAGAGAGTCCTCAGAGAGCCTACCCCATCCCTTCCACATCAGTAGTCTTCTGATTGTCGCCAGCAGTGCTCACGCGACCCCGTGAGATGACGTAGTTACTAAAGTCTTGCCACTGGAGACACCAAATTTTAAAATTTGTTTTCGTTAAGCAAATTTACACTTGTAAAGAATTTGAGATTCCAGGTGTGTGTGTGTGTGTGTGTGTGTGTGTGTGTGTGTGTGTGTGTGCATGTGTGTGTGTTGTATACATGTGTATGCCCGTAGGTATGGAGTCCCAAAGATTAACGTTGGGTGTTGTTCTCTATCACTTGCCACCTTAATTTCTGAGACAGGGTCTCTGTGCCTGGAGCTCATTTTAGCTAGACGAGCTAACCAGTGAGTCCCTGGGAACTGCCTGTCTCACTCCTGCCTTCCCCAGAGCTGGGGTTCCAAAAGGACTGCTGTGCCTTTGTGATTATGACTGGAACTGAGATCTTCCTGCCTGCACAGCAAGCACTTTATCCACTAAGCCATCTCCCAGCCCCTTGTTCTTGTTTTTCTAAGACCTTCTGGCACATACTTGAGTCCTCTGATTGAAAAAAAAAAAAACAACAAAACTTTGTTTTTGGTGTCTGTTCATGTTTGTGACATGGTGCATGTGGAGGTCAGAAGAACTCGGAGAGTCAATCCTCTTCTTACATCATGTGGGTCCCAGGGAACCTGTCTTAGTGTTCCCATTGCTGTAATAAAATGCCATGACCAGAATCAATGTGAGGAGGAAAGACATTATTTCATCTTACAGCTTGTAGTCCATCATCCAAGGAAGTCAGGGAAGGTACTTAAAGCAGGAACTGATGCAGACACCAGGAAGAGTACAGCTTCTGGCTTGCTCTCCAAGGCCTGCTCCATTTGCTTCATTGTATGGGGGCTTTCTTCTTTATGTTCAGTAGTGTTTGTTTATGAAATTGGGTACCCTATTGTTCAATGCAATATACTTGCAATCACTGTATCTTCCTGGTGGAGTGTTCCCTTTATTATGTAGTGGTCTTCTATCTTCTAAGTTTGGCTTGAGGACTACTGCTTTAAATGCAAGTATAGCTAACTACTCCTTACTGTCAGCGACTATTTGCTTCTTAGATCGTGTTTGGTCATATGCCTCTGCTAATAAGGTGCTGTTGCTTTCAGACAACAGTTGGCTTTTTGCTTTTAAGATTTGTTTTAAATTTTATGTTTATTTTTCTTGCATTTGCTGCTCTTGCAGAGGACCTGGGTTCGGTTCCCAGCACCCACATAGCACCTTCTAACTGGCTTAAACTCTAGTTCTAGGGGATCCAACACCCTCTATTGGTCTCCATGGACACTGGGCATGTACATGGTACATACATGTAGCCAAGCACCCATATACATAAAATAAAAATAAATTAAAAAAAATTAAGTTAGAGTTGGGGGTGTAGCTCAATGACAGAACATCTGTCTAGCACACGTGAGGCCCTAGTTTTGGCCCCACCCCACACACTTACTGTGGGAATAGGGAATGAGAGCTGGATACAGGGCTGTTTTGGGAGATGACTGAAACTAGCTGAATTAATTAAATGCCATTGATCATTTTAGAGTAGTCAGCTCTTGCAATGTGAATTTTACTTCAATAATACCTTTTTCTTATGAAACAGATTTACAGAATCTTTAATGAAAGCATATTAAAATATCCTTTACTTCTGGACATTTGTTTCTTGGTCATTCTATTAAAAGATTTGGCTAATAGAAACATTGGATGTAACTTTTACAGAATATATTCTACTCTATTAAAAAAAAAAGTTTCCAAATAGTAATACAACTTCCTGACTCATTTAATTGAGACAGAATTTTGGGTATTCAAGTTTAAGCAACTAAGTTTTGATTCTTTTTCTTTTCTAGAAAAATAAAACTCTCAAATACCTGAGAATGACTGGAAATAAGATTGAAAATACAGGTGGCATGATTTTTGCTGCAATGCTGCAGATTAACTCAGCCCTGGAGAAACTGGATCTGGGTGACTGTGACCTGGTAAGTAAGTTGGTTATGAGAAAAATCACTTGGGCAGTGGGTATTCCCGAGCAAAGCAGCACAAGAGGACTGTTGAAGAAGCTAGGCATATGGCAAGGTTTGTTGCTTGTTTTTGAGCAAAGTTCTTGCCCTGTGGCTATGCTAGCTTGAACTCACAATTCTCTTGCCTCTGTCTCCCAAGTGCTGGGATTACATGCATATGTCACTACCCTCACGATTTATTAATGGTTACTCTGCCCCTGTGGAAAATGTGTTTTTTTTCTGTTCACCTAATGATATAGACTGTTAATAAGATCAGATTATAGGGACTGAAGAGATGGCCCAGCATTTACTACTCTTATAGACAACCCTGGTTCGGTTCCCAGCACCCATGTGGCAGCTCACAACCATCTGTAACTCCAGTTGTAGGGCATTTGGAACACTCTTCTGGCCTCATGGGCACTACATACACATGGTGCACATATATACATATAGGCAAGCCACTTGTACACATAAAATAAAAAGCTTTTAAAAATCGCATTACAATAAACACAGTATTAGATAACTGGCATAATGAAGACTTCTAAAGTCTATGCATAATTCATCTAAACCTGTTTTATATGACTTCATGCTCATTTGCATTAAACAAATGCTGCTTCATCAGTACTAATATAAATTCCTTCTGATAGAAATTTTGCAATGAGTGTGCTGTACCATGAATGTTGTGATGATTCAAAAGGTGCTCAGAGCCTTCATCTACCAGACAATGAGATCTGTATTTTTTGCGTGTCTTCAAATTCTAAATCTCACTTTCTTGATCATGCTTTCAAGTCTTGAGACTTGAAATCTGTTGTATAACCTCAGATTAATGGCAGATCAATAGGACACAAAATCAGCCTTGGTTTGGAATGATGTATTTAAAGGGGAAAATGTAGCTACAACAGCTCCGGGAGCAGTGAGTCAATGTTTATTGCTTATACACACCAATTACTTGCAAGATACTTAAAGGCTGCAAGAGTAAATCTGAGATGGTCTCTGCCTTGAAGAGGCTTTGTAGTTCACTTGGGGAAATGTCAAACAACAGAGAAAAGTGCCTTAAAGAAAACCAACTACTTACTCATATTGGGGAGGAGGTACTTTTATTTGATATGATGGATGCCTGAAACCTGAGGAGGTAATAATTAGGAGTCAGGAATGCCTGAGGGTTACAGAAGGAATTCAAGACCAGTTTGGACAACCTAGCAAGACCTTGTCTCAAACTAAAAGAAAAATTAAAAAAGGCTAGAGATAGAGGAGTCCATACCGAGTATGCATAAGAGCCTAGGTTCAGTTCTCAGTACTGCAAAAAAAAAAAAAAAAAAAACAAAAAAAAAAACCCAAATTAACAGAATGGTATTAATTAAACAGTAAAATAGTACTAAACTTCCTCCATATTAAGCTATGGTAAGTCACAGGGAGATGAGTACATGAGCAGTTAAGAGTGCCTGAAAGAACAGAAGTTCATGGCAAGGTTGGGGCGGAGAAGAGGTCGAATTTGATACAAATGCAAATTGGGAAAAGGCTTGAAACTGAGTGGACATAAATCTGATGGAGTTTTAAAGGATCACTAGTTTCTCTATAGGAAGTGGAGGGCAGCAAGCACAAGCTAGCAGGCCACTGGGATGGCCTCCACAATCATCCAGGTTTGAGATGAGGGCTTATGCAGGAGGAACAGCCACAGAAACATTCAGAGATGAACTGTTTAGAGACATCTTTTGGAGACAGAAAGTGTTCTGACTTAATGATCAACTGGATGAGAGGCAGCAAGAGAAAGCCATTTACTAGCAGAACAGGCTGAGAGCATATGTGGTGCTGTCCTTCCCACAAATGAGGAAGAGTAGGCAAGACCTAAAGGAGCTGTGGGAAATGTGCTTAGCAGCCTTGGTTGCACACACTGCTCTTTTCTGAAGGGCAACAAAGGAAAAGTGGATCTGGGGGAGACAGGAGGTGGAGGGGAACTGGGAGGAGTGGAGGGAGGGGAAATAATGGTCAGGATGTGTTATATGAAAGAAGAATAAAAAATAGAATACAAAAGAATGATTACCCAAGGATATAAGTATATGAGACTTCACTTGGGATCCATGGGTCTGTCTCTTCATTTGGAAAAACCTACAGGACTTAGGAGCAAGCCCAGAGTCACAGCTAGGAGACAGGCCCTGAAAGTTAAGACCTCCCTATGCACGCTGCAGACTTCAAGGCAGGGTAGAGGAGTATAGCGACATTTCACTCCTGGGAAGACACGGTTTAACTTTTGTACAAATAATTTTATTAGAACCCAGTTATCTTGAAATTATAATGTAAGGAGATTTATACAATGCCAACACTCTTAATGGATGTACCTGTTTCTAGGGACTGGAAAGTGTGATAGCATTTGCTACAATACTAACTCAAAACCAAGCCATCAAGGGAATAAACCTGAACCGACCTATATTGTATGGAGAACAGGTCTGTATTCAAAGTGATGACAACGTCCATGGCACTAAGACTAAGGTCCTTGGATACAATGCATTCTTAGAATTGTCCTAATTGTATGTAACTGCAGCTTCTAAGCTAAAAGTATTAAAGGGAAATTTATAATTGTTACTTCTTGGCGACTTACATTTTGCTGCTGTTATTTGAGCAGCAAGTTTGTGAAACTCAGGTTCTATGTAAACTTATGTCAAGAGAGTTAGATGAAAGAAAGTATGTATGCTTGAAGTTTCATAAGCCAGGATATAAGCCCAATGTCAGCTGTTTTATCATTTGTTATATTGAAATGGCTAAACCATTACGTTTTGTATACATAGCAGTTTGGGAAGTTTGATTTTGATCTCTTCTGTAGTTTAAGGCTTTTATTGGAGGCAGATGAAAATATGGCTGCTTTTTTCACATCCGTTGTGTGGGATTCTTCTCCACAAAGAAATAAGAACTTGGGTTGGCCAGATAGCTCTGTGGGTAAGAAAGCTTCTGGTGCCAAGCCTCATGACCTGGGTTCAATTTCTGGGACTGCATAGAGAGAAGAATAGAATCAACCTTTGTATGCTGTCCTTGGAGCTCCATGCGTGCATTGTGGCATGTACACACACACACACACACACACACACACACATACACACACACACACACTGCTCCCCTCCAGTAAAGGAGATGGCTCAGAGAATAAGAGCACTGGCTGTTATTCCAAAGGTCCTGAGTTCAGTTCCCAGCAAGCACATGGTGGCTCATAACTATCTACATTGAGATCTGGTGCCTTTTTCTGGAGTATAGGCATAAATGCAGTCAGAATACTGTATACACAATAAATACATAAGTAAATCTTAAAAAAAAAAAAACAAAACTCATTCTATTACAGGCCTAACAAGAGGAGAAAAGAATGAAAAAAGAAAGATCCAGAACAATGAACTTATAGATTCTCTGTTCAAATAAACCTTGAAGTTTCTAAAAGTTCAAAGTACTGTCCATAATTTAAAATAATCTGTCCCATTGTTCCTCCTTCATATAACTGAGAATTAACCATATTTTAAAGTGCTATTTTTCATATTTGGAAATGCATTTTTTTGCCTGTATAGAACTCTTCTTTTGAACTATGCCTACACCTAACCAAAACTTTTGGCATTTTTGATCAAATTGTTTTATGTATATTAATTTGCTATGTCCAACGAATTATCCAGGACCCTCAAAGAAACATACTTTAAAAACAACATTTAATGGGCTAGAGAGATGGCTCTGTGGTTAAACCAGAGGACCCAGGTTTGGTTTCCAGCATCACATCAGCTCCCCATCATGTGTAACTCCAGTTCCAGGGGATAACACGAATGCACACAAAAAACATTAAGTCTATGTTTTTTTAAAGATGAATACAATACTATGATTTGTTCACAAAGCATGTTATTGGCCCACTTACACCTTGATTTTGATAACAGTTTAAGACTACTTGGTATTCAAATTATCATTGAGGGGAAAAATGTATGTGCACATGCATACCTTTTGCCTAGGAGCAGCTAGACTGTAAAATTTAAAAACAAGAAGCAAAACATATTCAGAAACTTGAAGTCACTATAAAAGGGAAGGGTCAGTTAAAACAGAGCTGAGGGTGTGTGTCTTAATCCATCAAGATGATCAGTGTCTAAGACAGGGCATACGGGGGAAAAAAGTAGGTTTAGATAATTAAGATGTAGCAAATAGCTTTGTTGGCTTTACTTTTAAAATAACTGATTATTACTGTCATTGTAAGCCAGTCAACTGTCAATCCTCTTTTGAAGAGTCACTTAGTTACTACTTTTTACAAGTTCTAGCTACCTACTTCTAAGAAGGTACATATTTCATTTGGAACTACTTGGAATTAAACATAGTGGTACAGTTGCTGAGATACCAGCCCAGGTTACATGGTGAGACCTGGTCAGAGGTCTTAATTACTCTCTGAAGTATTGCCTTCAGACAGGGTCTCTCACTGAACATAAAGTTCACTGCTTGTGTTAAGCTAACTGAACATGAGCTCCCAGGATCTGCCTGTCTTTACCAGACAATAATTAAGTTCCAGGAATGTGGCTATGCCTGCCTTCTGTATGGACACTGGATTTGAATTCAGGTCCTCATTACCCAATGAGCCATATCTCCGGACCTAAACTAAGAGTCTTAATGTAATATTTTAACAAGCTAATTTAAGGCTAGATGTGGTGGCACACACCTGTGACACCAGCACTCCAGAGGCCGGGGCAACAGAGCCAAGATTAAGACCAGTCTGAGTTACATGATATGACCTTGTACCAAGAAACAAAATAGCCACCTAACTTTAAGAAAATATAATATGTTCTTAAAATGGACATGTAATACTTAAAAATCAGAAACAAGATCTTATCTATTTTTTAGGAAGAATCTACAGTCCACATAGCCCACATGTTGAAACAAAATCACTTCCTTGTTGAAATACATATATGTAAACATGATATAAAAAATTATGGTTTACAACAGTTATGCGATGCACTATATCTGAACAGTACCCTACGTTACCTTGATGTCAGCTGGTAAGTGATAACTTTCATGATAATGCAGAGATTAAGTTTTGAGGATAGTCTACATAAATGTTCACAGTATGTTAGACACATTTGCTAGACATTGCTTTCAGTAACTTGAAATTGTAACTGTTGTTGGGAAACTTTTGTTGTAAGCTGTAGGATTTAGTAGATTAGCTTAGACTGTAATATATCTGTAATAACTTGATTGATTGCTAGCCAGATGGGAACACTATTTCATGGTGAATTTTCATTCTTGGAAGTTGAGCAAACTCAAATAGAAAGCTTACTATGTATGTTTTCAAATACCTTATGAATGTATAAATAATACTTCATGTTTTAAAATATTGCTAAATGTCCTTCCTTCCTCAGCAATAAAATAACTCGTGATGGAATGGTGTACTTGGCTGATGTTCTGAAACGCAATAACACTCTGGAAGTAATAGATCTTTCTTTTAACAGAATAGAAAGCACAGGCGCAAAGTACCTCAGTGAAACTCTAACTTCCCACAACAGGAGTCTTAAAGCGTTAGTATGGTTTTTATATTTAATCAAAATAACTAAAAAAATTCTAAATATTATCTTTTAAAAATTGGGGTGAAAACTGGGGTGAATCTAACAGGAACACTGTGTATTCAAATTAATGAGAAAAATCTTTCTTTTTATTTACGCTTATGTGTATTTGCTTGCTTGTTTGTACACACACTGAATGTGTACCCACAGATGCCAGAAGATGGAATCAGATCTCCTGGAACTGAATTTAGAGATGGTTGTAGCTGCCTGAGTGGGTGCTAGAACAGAACTTGGGTCTTCTATAAGAACTGCAATTGCTCTTAGCTGCTGAGCCAGATCTCCAGTCCCCAAAACTCTTAACAGAAAGTTCATAAGCATTTGACATGATACTTACATTTGTAATCTACTCAAACATTTGCTAAATAGGGGTTGGAGAGATGGCTCAGTGGTTAAGAGCATTGGCTGCTCTTCCGGAAGTCATGAGTTCAGTTCCCTGCATCCACATGGTGGTTCACACTATCTATAATGGGATCTGATGGCTTTTTCTGGTGTGTAGCCATACATGTGGACAAAGCACCCAAAAATATAAATAAATCTTTGTTTTTTCTCGTTTGAGACAGGGTTTCTCTGTGTAACCTGACTGTCCTGGAAACCTCAAATTCAGAGATCCACCTGCCTCTGCCTCGTAAGTGCTAGGATTAAAGGTTTGTGCCAATACTGCCTGGCTTCATAAATGAATCTTAAAAAAAAAAAAAAAACAAAAAACAAAAAACAAGAACTTAGCCATTCTGACAGGTGTGAGGTGGAATCCCAGAGTCATCTTAAGTTGCATTTCTCTGATTAAGGATGCTGAGCATTTCAAGTGTCTCTCAGCCATTAGCGATTCCTCCTTTGTGAATTCTCTGTTTAGCTCTGTTCATTTTCTGATTGGATTATTTGCTTTTTGGCATTTAATTTCTTGAGTTCTTTGTAAATTTTGGATATTAGTCCTCTGTCAGATGTGGGGTTGGTGAAGATTTTTTCCCAATCTGTAGGTTTTTTTTTTTTTTTTTCAAATGACAGTGTCTTTTGCCTTACAGAAGCTTTTCGGTTTCATGAGGTCCCATTTATTGATTGTTGGTCTTAGATCCTGAGCTGTTGGTGTTCTGTTCACTTTGCCCCAGTGGTGCTGCCTTATAGGCCCCCAGTATATGAGGAGGCTCTTGGCCCTTATGACTGCTGAAATGGGGTGGGGGACTGTTATGTAGGGACACTCCACTCCAGAGGAGTGGGATGGAAAGGATAGGGGTTAGAGGGTGGGACTGGGAGGGGTGAAAAGACATTGTGATGGAGATATAACCTGAAGTAATAAATATTTTTTAAAAGCAAAACAAACAAAAAACAAAACAGTGTTTCAGTCTCTGTAAGCCTCTAGGGGCCTAGATTGGTTTGTTCTCTTGATCTTTATGTGTTGATCATGACCCCTCTGGGTATCTCTATTCCTCCTCCCTCAGTGATGGATTTTTTTACCCACTTTGTTAGTGGGACACTTTACATTAACTGAGCTTCCTTGTTGGGCCCCCCAGTGCAAGAGGAAGATCTTAGTCCTCATGTGGCTGATGAACTGAGGGGGGGCTGATAATGTGGGGAATCCCCACACTAGAGGAGAAGGATAGATGGCAGAGGGAGTAGAAGGTGGGAGGGTAGGACTGGGAGGGGGAGAGGGCTGTGATGGAGATGTAACTCGAATTAATAAATAAATGTTATTTTTTAAGGGAAAAAAGAGAAAAAGAAAATGTAGGCACCTTTTTTAGATACATGACACATTCAATACAAAAACAGGTTCCTTGGATTAAAGAACAATCACAGCCAATATCTGGATCAACACATTAAAACATTTTAATAAAATAGATTTAATAAATGTTGATGCTGGCATTCTTTGTGGGACTTCAGGAGTACATTATTTTTTCCCTACAGATTGTCTGTAGTCAGCAACAAGATTGAGGGAGAAGGGCTTGTTGCACTTTCACAGTCAATGAAAACCAACCTCACGTTATCCAATATCTATATTTGGGGAAACAAATTTGATGAGGCTACATGTGTGGTAAGTGTTTTCAATTCAGTCCTCTGTTGGGCTCTTCTTAGATATCTGTAAATTCCTTCTATAAATTGTTTCAAAGAATAGTGTCACACTATACTTTGGGCAATTTTTAACTTAAACATTATAAAGTAGATGCTAGGACAGGTATCAGATGCCATACACAAGTATTGAGGATCACAGAGTCATACAATTTCCAGTTCCTCCAAATGAAAAAGAAAAATTTACAACTGATCTGATGTACTAAAAAGTTCCTAATGTGTCAAGTTGAGGAAATAACCACTGTACAAGTTACATAACACTTAGTATTTGTGCATGTAAACCTGAGTCCTTCATATTCCTTTACTCATGCTGGAGCATCTTTGCATCTCAGGGATGAAGCCTACTTGGTCATACTGGATGATCCTTTTCATCTTCAATTTGCTTTGCAAGTATTTTATTAGAATTTTTGTATCTTTGTTGATAAGAGAAATTGATCTATAATTCTTATTTAATCTTTATGTGGTTTACAAATCAGGGTAATTGCATCCTCGTTAAAAGAATTCGGCAATGGTCCTTCTATTTTATGGAATGGTTTGAGTACTGGCATGAATTCTTTGAAAATCTGGAAGAATTCTGTGCCGAATCCATCTGGCCCTAGACTTTTTTGGGGGGGGTTAGAAGACATTTTTAAAAACGTATTTATGTATTTTCTGTATATGGTTGCTTTGTTTGCATGCATGCACACTAGAAGAGGGCACTGGATACTGAGGGACTACAGTTACAGCTGGTTGTAAGGTGCCATGTGGATGCAGGGAATTGAACTCAGGACTTCTAGAAGAGTAGCCAGTGCTCTTAACTGCTGAGCCATCACTCCAGGTCCTTCTTGGAAGACCTTTAATTATTGCCTCTATTTTACTAGGGGCTATAGGTCTGATTAAACTGCCTATTTGATCTTGATTTAACTTCAGTAGGTAGTATATATAAAGAAATTTATCCACTTCTAAATTTTCAAATTTGGTGCTGCACAGATTTTTAAAGTATGTCCTTATGACTCTCTGGATTTCTTCGGTGTCTGTTGTTCCCCCTTTCATCTCAAATTTTATTAATTTGGATGTTCTCTCTCCATCTTTTAGTTAATTTGGATATGGGTTTGTCAATTTTATTTTCTTTTTTTTTTTATAAATACTTTATTTTTTTTTCTTCAAGTTAAATCTCAGTCACAAACCCCTCCCTATTCCCCCTTCCTATCCCGCCCTTCCACCCTCTTCCCCCCAGAAGTTTCCCCTTTCAGTCCAACAGATGGTTCCTTCTCTTATAACAGTAAGTATTATACAAAACAACAGATATAAATATGCCACATTTATGAGAGTTAAATGGCCCAGTATACCTTCCCAATGTCGTTTATACATATTTGGCCCCTGACTTTAATATTCTACTATCTAACCAACTCCATGAGTTTAAAGGTCTATATGTGACTCAACATTCATACTATCTTGCAACACACTTTTAAGAGTATCTTCTTAGATCTATAACACCCTCTTGATTCCTAAACAACTCAAAATTTAACTATGAGACTCTAGCTATCTATTCTTCAACCACCTCAGAGACCTGAGAGGGATAAATATATTTGCTTATATAGGAAGTGCAGGGCCTGCAGCTTCCAAAACTAAGAAAGGACATACCAATGACTTCCTGGACAGTTCCTAAAGAACCAATTCTTTGTTTCACTGAGTCTTTGTGTTCGTTGTTGTTTCTATTTTTTTCTCAAATTTTATTAATTTGGATGTTCTCTCTCCATCTTTTAGTTAATTTGGATACGGGT
>CAJQZJ010033087.1:2978922-3014544 GCA_907164525.1 Lophiomys imhausi | reverse complement strand
TGGATGTTCTCTCTCCATCTTTTAGTTAATTTGGATACGGGTTTGTCGATCTTATTTTCTTTCTTAAAGAACCAATTCTTTGTTTCACTGAGTCTTTGTGTTCATTGTTGTTTCTATTTTATTGCTATCAATTCTGAGTTTCAATATTTCCGGTCATCCAGTCCTTCTGAATGTTATTTTTTTCTTTTTGTTCTAGAGCTTTCAGGTGTGCCACTAAGTTACAAATAGAAGATCTCTCCAATTTTTTTGATGTAGGCATTTAGTGCTATGAACTTGCCTCTTAGAACCATCTTCACTGTGTTTCATAGGTTTAGATATGTTGTTTTTTCATTTTCAGTCAACTCCAAAAAGTTTTTAATGTACTTTTTGACTTCTGTCTTGACCTATTTTTCATTCATAGCAAACTGCTCAATTTCCATGAGTTCGAAATATTCTGTTGTTGATACCTAGCTTTAATCTCTGGTGGAAAGATAGGATGCAGGATGTTATTTCAAATTTTCTTTTATCTGTTGAGACTTGCTTTGTGTCCAAGTATGTGGTCAGTTTTAGAGAAAGTTCCATGAGTTGCTGAGAATCATACTACTTTAGAGACAGAAAGCATAGTGACAAAAAACTTTCATTTGAAAAGAGAGGAGAGGGGAAAAGCATAAGACTTGTAAAAGGGGGGCTTGGAAAGATAGCTCAGTGGTTAAGAGGACTGGCTGTTCTTCCAAAGGACCAGGGTTCAAATTCCAGCACCCACATGGCAGTTCACAGCTGTCTGTAATTGCCAAGGGTGGTAGGGCACGCCTTTAATCCCAGCACTCACGAGGAAGAGGCAGGTCTAGAGCCTGTTCTACAAAGTAAGTCCAGAACAGTCAGGGATACACAGAGAAACCCTGTCTTGAACCCCCCCCCCAAAAAAAAAAATGTAAAATAACCAAACATTAAATATATACTGCCCTAAAATACTACCGGTAATTTTCAGAGAAACACCCTGTTCTTTAGAGGTCCACACAGCACAAGCTATATACATACAGACTCTAAAACCAAAGATACCAGGAAGCTACAAGAGATAGCAAGCCAAAACTTGGAAATCTTTTCATTTCAATTTTTTTCCTATGATAGCAACTTTATTGACAAAGCAGCTCACAAGTGTATATGATGCCCTTAACATACACACCAAGAAGCCATAGGCATACACAGAGAAAATTCTAAAAAAAAATCTATCTATATAGATATTGATGATGTCACCATCTAATATTATGAAATTGTCTTGTTTGTTTCGTTTTTGTTTGTTTTGTTTTGTTTTTTTGAGGCAGGGTTTCTCTGTGTATAGGCCCTGGCTATCTGGAAACTCACTTTGTAGACTAGGCTGACCTTGAACTCACAGAGATCTGCCTGCCCCTGCCTCTGAGTGCTGGGATTAAAGGCATGTGCCTCCATGCCCAGCTGGAATTGTCTTTTTTTAAAAACTAAACTTCCATATTGACTTCAGATTTCCTCAACTGAATTCCACATGGAGCTGCTTATTTTTATTTGTTTATTTATTTATTTATTTAGAGATGTGAGTCCCTACTGATCATCAGATTTGATGGAGGCAGGAATGTAGCTCAGTAGGTTTTGAACTCACCTATCCTCCTGCCTCAGCCTCTGCAGTGCTAAGAACACAGGCTTGTGCCCACTCTACCACATCTTAAAATCTGACCATGGGTCAAAACACTGGGATTCTAGGGAATTAACTCACAGATTCACAAAAGGACTTTCATATGAAAAACATACAAATCAGTTTTATAATGTTATACTCTTATTATGTATAACTAAATAATAAAATTTCCCTATAATACCTGGACAATACTAAAATTCAGCAATGTTATTAAAATATTTTATTTTAACCTACAAAATTACAGCTAAATTAAATATTTGTTTGCATAATCACTATAAATTGAATAAATTATATTTCTAGTGATTTTTTTTTCTCTAAAAATCCCAGGCATATTCAGATTTGATGAATAGTGGCCGGCTAAAGCCAGATGGTACAGATGTGGAACCGTACATGGTGGATGGACGTATCTACCTTGCAGAAGTCTCCCATGGCCTGAAAAGGCATTACTACTGGACACCGACTTACAAAAGCACTAATGCCCACTCATCTAGTGCAGGCTTTGCTCTTGTTCCCATTGGCCAGCATCTATAAGAAATAAGCTTGACAACAGTTTTCACACATCTCATCATTTTTAGAGACTAATATTTTATAGTCTATTTTTTATTTTATAAATTAGAACAAGCTGTGTAAAACTTTGTGTACTTACCCTTCATTGAACAAAAATGATTCTTAATATAGAAACTAAAATATCAACCCTGAAAAAAACATGGAACACGTTAGGCATTACAGACAAGTGTTTCCCAAACATAAGAAAATAAAGCTTCCTCACAGCGACAGTGACTATCCTTTCTGTGTCTGGCTCTCATGCATCCAATATAATGCAATTCACTCAAGTTAGTCTGTGGAGCTGTGGTCCATTTTGCATTGCCTTGAAGCATCCCATCATTTGGCAGGGTAAAAATCTTCAGGATTCTGGAAAGAAATGGCCTTTCAGGAGTATCCCTTAGCCACAGTTGCTTTCTCAGGTCTCATTCTACCCCTGCATGCTACAATAGGGCCCAAAAGTTCATATATTCTTCGGAGGAGAAATTTAGAAGATGGCTGAAGGGACAGCAAGTAAGCAAGGTTGTCTGTCTGAGCCTGAGTGGAAGGTAGGTGATCAACCTACATTTAGAACTCTACTGGGCTATTACTACCTACCTGTGTCTCCATGGAGACACACTCCACAGTTCACTGAGATGAAGGCAGTTCAGAACACAAGACAACTATTGGTTCTGACAAGGGTAGGAAAAGTTTGATGACAAAATTTTACAGGTCACTATTTACTGCCTCAGAGGCAAGCAGAATGCTCAGACCCATTTGTTCTGATTCCATTAATGTCATATGGGCCATTTCATACATTTGGAGACCATCTGAGAAATAAAAGGCAGAAAGCATTCTTCCAAAAGATGAGCATGAGAATAGGCTAAGAAGCTATTTTTTCTCTAGACTTAGCGTCAGGTAAAACTTGAGGAGATACATAAGTTCTGTAGGAGAACTCAGCTTTCTCTGTACATCTTACACTGTATAAATTCACAACATATTATATGACTTCTATTTCCCTTGTAGCAGTTGCCTTTTAAGATCCGTCTTAACTATAGCTGATTATAGTCATAGATCACAGTATACTAATAATGCTTCAATTCTGAAAGCAAAACAATTAAGTGGTACATTTAAAAAATACCTGCTAATAAAGGGAAAGCAGCAAAGGCTCAGAAAGAAATGCCAAAAGAAATTCTCAACATCCTTGATCACAGAAATGCAAACTGAAACTACTTTGAGAGAGTTCATCTTATACCAGTCAGAATAGGCAAAAATCAATAAAGCAAATAACAGCTCATCCTGGTGAGGATGTGGAATAAGGGAACACTTATTCATTGCTGTTGGAAGTGCAAACTTTTACAGCTACTATGTAATCAGTGTGGCAGTTCCTCAGGAAGCTGGGGATATACCTCAAGATCTGGCTATACCACTATTGGGAATATACCTTAAGGACTCTACATCCTACTACAGAGGTATCTGCTCAACCATTTTCATTGTTGCTCTATTCATAATAGGCAGAAATTGGAAAAAGCTTAGATGTCCATCAATGAATGAATGGACAAGGAAAATATGGTATAATTATCCAATGGAATATTACTCAGCTGTTGAACAAAATTATGAAGTTCTCAGGTAAGTTGATGGAGCTAGGAAAAAATAAACCATCCTCAGTGAGAATACCTAGACTTCCAAAAGACAAATGTTGTATATTTTATCTTACGTGTTATGATGGCTATTCTTGCTTGTCAAGTTGACTACATCTGGAATTAAGGTATGTTTTATCTTATGTGTTATGATGGCTATTCTTGCTTGTCAACTTGACTACATCTGGGACTGACTGAAGCTCAAGCAGCTGGGCGCCCATGAAGGGTTTTCTCTCATTAGATTATCTGAAGTCAGAAGTCACCCACCTTAAATCTGGGCCACACCCGGTGGCAGCTTATATAAAGGACATAGAAGAGGTAAGCTTTTGCTTTTGGCCTGCTTGCCCTTATTCTTGCTGGCAACTTCATTCCTTCACTGGTATTAGAGCCTACTCTTTCGTGATTTCAAGATAGCCATTATTGAACTAGGCAGACCACAGCTTGTAAACCACCCAAATAAATCCCATATATATATGTATATATATATATATATATATAAAATCTTTCTATCGCTTGTTTTTCCAGAGTACCCTGACTGATAAATATGTGGATGTAGGTTTAAAGCCTTTGATATATATGCTACAATCCATAGAACCTGAGGTTAGGTACCTAACCTAAGGGACTGGGGAGAGTAGAGGATCTTCCAAGAAAAAGGGAATAGAATATATTATTAAAAGAAGGGTACAGGGGAAGGAAGACACAACCAAAGTGGAAGGGCTAAATGGGAAGGGGTGAAGAAGAGTAAGGAAGGGAATATGAGGAGGAACAACCAACACTAAGTCATTCAGAAACCCATTATTGTATTCCTAAAATATATACATATATGAAATAAATCTAAATGCAGTCACTCAATGGGAGGAGACATTGCCCCAAATAGACATCTTCCACCACCAAGTGAAACCTCCAGTGCCAGGAATGTGTTACATCTAATTAGGTTGTTGGCCAAAGGGCCCTATGGAAACTCCCCAAACAATTCAAGCTATTGCCAATACAACAGCTTGTTCTCCACTGCACATTGTCCAGTTGTTGAGTCTCTGTGTTAGCTCCCAGCTACTGTAGGAAGCATCTCTGATGGCTGAGTGATATATGATACACTGATAGATGGGGGTGGGGTGGGAGCAGAATATCATTAGGACTCTTTAGCAGAACAATAATACTTGTTTTTCCCGTAGGCCCACAGCCTGTCCAGTCTCAGGCTCTTGGCCAAATAGGTAAAGCCCTGTTGCTGAAGACAACACATATGCGGTGGAGCACAAAGAAGCCTAGCTGGTGTCTAACTAGAGAATTTACTTCTACTGACTTCTGTTCATGGCACTAGAAGGTACTCTGCACACTACTTGAGGAGGAAGGTGACCACCAATCCAGGTATAAAACTTTTGATCTAACACCAGTGTCCTGCCTTCAAGGTATGATGGTGAAACGGTGGCAGAAACACAGTGCAGAGCAACCAACCACTCTGATTGAATATAAGGCAGTTGTTGTCAACTTGGGGGTTTGCCTAAGACCATTGAAAAACACAGATTATATTCAAAACAGTAGCAAAATTACAGTTATGAAGTAGCAATGAAAATAATTTTATGCTGGGTATGGTAGTGCATGCCTTTAATCCCAGCACTCAGGAGAGAGAGGCAGGTGGATCTATGTGAGTTCAAGCCCAGCCTGGTCTACATACAGAAACCCTATCTCCAAAAACAAACAAACAAACAAAATTATGATTGGGGGCGGTAACCACAACATAAATAACTATATTAAAGGGTCACACTATTAGGAAAGTGTGAACCACTGAATTGAGACCCATTTCATAAGATGAAATTCACGCCTGACACTACTTAGTGGCCAAGAGCCTGAGACTGGACAGGCTGTGGGCCTACGGGAAAAACAAGTATTATTGTTCTGCTAAAGAGTCTTAATGATATTCTGCTCCCACCCCACCCCCATCTATCAGTGTATCATATATCACTCAGCCATCAGAGATGCTTCCTACAGTAGCTGGGAGCTAACACAGAGACTCAACAACTGGACAATGTGCAGAAAGTGAGAGATTTTGGAACACACAGTCCTAAACAGGATGACTTCACCAGACTTTCCCCTCAGGGCTCAGAGAGCTTTGTGGAAGAGGTGGAAAGATGATCTGAGCTAGAGGGGATGAATGACTCCAACAGAACAGTGTCTTCCAGATATAACAGGACTGATATATACAAGAATTCAGAGACTGTCGTAGCACACACAGAGCTCATATAAGTTAAAGTCAGACAGGGTCTCAGTGCTGAGAGGGGGAAGTAGACATAGGCTTCCACCCCTATCCAAGAAGCTATCTGCTACTCACATCCACATGTAAAGGAAAAATCAGTTTCTCCCATAAAGTCTCACTGTGTATGTTAGCCACACTTCAAGACAGGCCTCGTGCCCAGTAGCAGATGGCCAACACAAAACAAAAAACAAACAAAACAAAACAAAACAAAACTCAATGGGATTTTTTTCTCTAATTGCTTTGTTTGGGTATTTTCTGTCTTACTTGACTTTTCCTGTATATTTTGGTTTCAGTTTGGAGTTGTGTGAGGTTTGTTTGTTTGTTTGTTTTTTAAAAAGTGAGAGAAAGAAAGGGCCTTTGTTGGGTCCAGGTATAGAGGTGTGGAAGATCTGGGAGGAGTTAGGGGAGGGGAAAAGTCTGATCAGAATACAGTGTATGGGAAAAAACAACAAATCCTGACAACGCTGACCTTGTTTACCCTCCATATTCTTCCCGTTTTCATACTGTTCTATGGAAGTGCTTCACTGTCTTTTTGTTTGTCTGAGACATGATGCCTTGCTGAAAACACAGCTCTCCAGTACTCTTGACTTTCTTCACTGACTTTCAGGCCAATTCAGAAGGACTTTTTCATTTACATTATCTTACTTCACTTCACTAAATTTCCTGGCTCAGCTTCTTGAGAATGTGCCCAGCTGTCTGCCGACCAACTACTGCTCTTTGGTAAGTCAGCTGAGGTTACTAGTATGGAATCATGTTACAAACATGGGTGTCTTATCTCTGCCCTTCAGCAGTCAACTATGGTAGGTTATGACATCATGGGTTATAAGTTTGGCCTAGGTAAGTCACCCTGTCCAAGAATTATTTGAGTAAGTCAATATGGATGCCCTTTAGGCATCTCTGACTGCTACTTCCTTCTCATTTGATACTTTTTGCATTCTGCCTGGCTCCTCTTCAAACAGCCATGTGTAAATTCCATCATTCATTTTGTTTATTCAGGTGAACATTGGTCTTTTTTCTCTCCATTCTACTACTCTTAACTGCTCCCACTTCCTTTCCTAACTTCCTGTACTTCAGTACTCGGCATTTCAATGTATTTTACTGCTGATATCGGCTTTCTCACTTAACGGTAAGATGGGTAGAGTTATCTTTGCACATTTTCTGGAAGGTTACTATGTTTGTGTGATAAATCCTTAAATACAGCAAATCTTTCATCAATAAGTCAGGGCAGTGGTTGAAGAGGGCAAAAGCACAGACTGCACTGTGGTTAAGACATTAATGTACAGTATGGTGGTGCAGTTGTAATCCCAGACAGGAATCTGAGCCAGAAGGATTACTGTGAATTCCAGGCTAATCAGGGCTATTTAATGAATTCAATCTCAACACAGTGATACATAGTAAAACCTTGTCTCAAGAAAAAAACAAAAACAAAAAACAAAGAAATCAATAACTGTAGTTCCAATAACTCAATTTCATCGTTATTCAGGAGTGGGTGGCAATGGACATGTAACAAAGTAATAAACGTTTGAAAAAATGAGTGAAAATGCAGACTGTAATATTTTTATCTGGTGGTATTTCTAACCAAATAATAGACTAAAAGTCTCCAGGTAAAAGAATAAAAGTTATATTCAAGAACTTCATTTTAAATGCTTCTCAAAGACAGAGCACCAAGAAATGCTTAGGATGAGAGGTCTTGATGTTTGGTGCTTGCTGAAATCAGCTGTAGGGCTTTTCTATATACATCTGCCCTAGCACTGTCTGACTCAGTAGATTAAACTGAAGTGGGCATGAATATCATTATGTTTAAACTCCACTGCGAGAGGAATAAAGGCATTATAACTATTAGCTAGCATATTTTAAAAATTAGTGTACATAATTAACTATTTACTTTATTATTATTTACTATTTCTTGTATGTACTATTTCTGTAGGATGAAAATGTACAGAAATGATAAACTACTTTTGCAATAAACTGATAGAACCTTCAATCTTGAAAAAGCTTTCTAAAACTGTCTAGTGAAATATTTGAAATTAAACATGAATACTATTTAATAGCAAAATTTATTTAATATACAATATACAATTCCTTTTAGTTTAAAAGCTAACAATAAAGTAAAATAATACAAATAAAATTAGAAAATATTTTCTAAGATATTCAGCATTTTATAGAGACTTTGAAAACTTTCTGTAATACTTATATAATTGAGAACTTTCCCAAAACACCACCTCATAGCAAAACAGATAAAAAACTTACCTCAATGATTCTTTGTGTTAGAATGATTACCAGATACATCTAAAGTACACACACAGGAGAATATGTAACAGTGTAGTATTAAAATGATGATAAGAAAGGACACCCAGTTTTTAAGTTTTCTTCACACATAATTCTGGAAGAACAAATGATGACTAAACCCATATAAACTTAAAATAATTTAAAATATGCAGGTAATATAAATTTAAAAACAACTTTATTTATTCCATATTCCAATTATATGAAATAATACTGCAAATAATAATTTGGCACACTTAAAATGCTAACTATCAAGTTAGGTATTGTGTTGCATATCTGGAGGATGAGGGGGGAGGACCTTAAGTACAAAGCCACTTCAGGTTAAACAGAAGGCCTAGGTCAATCTGGGCTATGAAGTGAGACCATAAATGAACAAAACAGACTATCATTACATTTGAGGAAACTGGGCAATTTTTGCCCTCATATAGCTATATAATAGATATAGCTAAGACATCATTATAGCAATTTTTGGAATTTGTTTTTAATCTTCTAGCCTTAACTTTCCAGAATGCTGTGATTACAGGTATGTGCTATCAAGCCCAGCTAGCTATAACACTTAAAAAAAAAAGTTTGTTATATGCTTGGATTAATGAATATGTGAATTAAACAAAACCTTCACGTTGGCACACCTGTTAAAAAGGGTTGAGTATTAATTCTTTAGTTTTGTTACATTCTAGTATATTTTTATTGATCTAAAACCAGAACAGATTAGCTGAACATGTTATACCTCACAAATTATATTCAAACTCAGTATATTCATTTGACACACACAGAGATTTCTTAGCTAAATAATAAGTTATTATACAAAGGTGGTATTTCATACTCTCCAGTTAATTCAGTTTCACTGGTGGTAATTTATTGTGAAAATGCCATGTGCTCTAAGAAATGGAAAAGACATCTTAAGTCTGTAAGAATTGAGTGTTTTTATCATGTCTTCTCATTTCAATGACTTGGACACAAACAGGGAAAATTATGATTGAAGAATTCAGTATCAGTAAACACATCAAATTTATTTCCATGTAGTTTAAATCATAAAAACGAATCAGACATAACTAATTCATGGCAGAAATGAGAAATAACACAATTTTTATCAGCACTATGGGAACTGACTCTGAAACTGACAACTCAAAATGCAAAGTGAAATAAACTAACGTGTGGGATAGTGAGATAGGAAGAGAGGCAGCACGAATTGCAGATCGGGGACACTGAGTTCTCTACACCCATCTAGAATGGAAAGGACCATATAAAGCTCAGCCAACAACCAAAAGCTGCAGTTTAATTTATAAAATTTAGAAACCCATACTTAGAGAAAACGCAAATATAAACAAACTGATAATCCAAAAGTGTAGCTTACAATTATAGTTAGGACATTAATTCTATTTCTGTGTATGTGTGTTACCTCAGGCATGCTACTCAAGTTTCTTGATTTTTCTAAGTAATATATCAAATTTAGAAGCCACATGATATCTACTATGTATTTTATATCTAGAAAAAAATTTTAGAACATTTTAAAAAGTGCTTAACTGATACAAGATAGGCTTATCAAAAATTTTCAAAAACTTGTTATATAGTCACTTCCAATAATCTACAAATCTAATAAAATATAAAATGAATCAAATTCCAAAATTGTCTTTTGACCACTTAAAAACACCAAATATCTATTTAAAAAAATATAGTCTCAACTCAAAACAAAATTGATCTATTTGTTTTCTCCAGAATACTGAATTCATTCTAAATGAACAAAAATTTACATACATTTTTCTGGGTTTTAAGAGAAATACTTCTTTTGGCTTCATTAGAAAAATTACCTCTAAAGGAATGAATATATTAATAAATAGCACAATTCTTCCTTAGTATCTAAATTTTCAGACATAAATATGAAATTCAATCTTCCCAACAGTTTACATACTGGTCTACAGAGTTTACAAACAGAATGCTTTGAAGCTGATTATTACTGTCCATTTTGCTTAAATTGTGAGGACAGAACAACAACAACAACAACAACAAAACAAAAAGAAAACCCACAGGTCACATTCTCCCTCAGGGACAAATAAGTCTAAAATGTAAAATAAAAATGGAATTAAGGCAGCTTTAACAGTGTCTAAAACTTACCCACCCAAAACAGTGCTACCACAGTAGAAGTCACTCCTTGAAAGGCTGTTTACAATGAAAGCCAAAAATCAAAACAAGCACTGATGGATCAGGTGCTTTTACTTCCGTCAATAAAAATTAAGGGCCACACAGCTCAAATGAATGGGGATTAATATGAATATGCACCTTACCAGAGATGTTTATGTTTACTGCCAGGGATGTCTTAGCAACTTCATGTCCTCAAAGTCAATATAATTGTTGTAAAAAAATCAACTGTGGTTCCGAATATCCATTCACAGTTGACCTCAGCAGTGTATCTGACGTCGGAGACTGACTGTCAGTGACAGGCAGAAGCATATGGTGGTCCTCAGTTCCAAGTGGGAGCGCTAAGGGTAGAGCCATATCAGAAGGTTTCACATCTAGCGTTTCTGACAAAGGGCTTCTTTGTATGGAATCTTGTTCACTTAAAGCATGGTCATCTACACTGCAATCTGCAGTTTTATCTGCACCTGAAATGGAAGTCGGAAAGTACACTGCCTTTAATAATACAAAACCAAATGACTGTCTGAGATAGACTTACAGGTGTAACCTGTTTCTTCTCTTACCAACGTGCCTGAGTAAGTTTGCTCTGATACTATGTTGTGCATGTCTAGGCTTCAAGAACAGGATCAAGCATCCTGGGTGAACTTTTTCTCACCTACCTTATTTCACATTTATCAAATTTCACATACCTCCCTGTGGCACCTATTCCTTTCATTCTTGTTTAACACTCTACTCAGTTATGCCTTGAATCCTTAAACAGGGTATGAATTCCTTGAGAGTAAATGCTAAGTTAAACTCTCTAATTCCTTCCAAGAACAGAAGGGCAATAAAGTCAACAAATCTTTGTACACTGATTATTTTAATGAGTAGTCCACACTACCCTGTAGCTTCAAGTTCACAATAAATCACTTATCACTTATCTCCAGAGTTTCTCAGAGGTGAGAAACTCGGCTCAACTAAGGAAATTATCAAGCTGGCTAAAGATGCACCTTTGCTTCTCTTTATTACTGGCTCTAACATGTTGCTATTACCCCAAAGTGCTGACATGACTTTAGTAACTCTAACTTCTTAGGAAGCTAACAGTGCATACTCTGCTTACATTAACTTGCAATTCTCTGCATTTTGTAGTTTAACCTGTCAAGAGACAACCTGTGCTATCTTGTCTTAGTGACTCATCAAAATGTCCTCTGCTTGCAATGATCCCATCCCTGTCCATCTCCACACCCTGAACTCTTCTCTCTTCAATTTCTATAAAAGTAAGTCTTCTCTCTCTCTGACAGCCCTCCCCTTTTTAGGTACTGTCATTATGTAGCCCAAGGTGGCTTTGAACTTGCAACCATCCTGCTTTCCCTCAAGCATCTTGAGTGCCAGGACTACAGGCATGCGCTACCATGTCCAGATTAACTTAAGCCCATTCTAATACTTCAGAGAAACTACCTTTTTAGAACTTCTGTATTTACAATTTCAATTTAGTTAGATATCTGAGGTTCCATCCAGGTTGTAAGCTCTAAAATGTTCAACTCCATATGACCTGCAATTATGTGTACCTCACAGGTATTAAATGGGATGTTGAAAAGTCTAACTGCAGTTTTCAGATGTTTCTACTTTAATCCCTACAATGAAGTGTATTATATATATAGATGATGTATTTATGTGTGTGTGTGTGTGTGTATATACACACACACACACACACACACACACACACACACACACACACACACATATAGACAGATAGTGTTTTGGTGTTGGATGGTATACCTAGGGCCTGATACAGGCTGGGTGACCACTTTATCACAACCACTCATTACCATGTGCACACTTGTGATAATTCTTGTCTTGGCGGAATGTCATGATAAACACAGTAAATCAAGGATCTGTTTTTGGAATAGGCCTAAAACGTTTCAGTCGGGCTCCCTATACTGATACAACATTTTTTAGCTACCAGAGTCCTGTTTCCTTACACATTTCGATCTTCGAGATAGCTCTTTTCTTTCTAATTACTATGCTCATCCTGGATCACTTGGAGTGCATTATGGAGAATACTCATGTTGCTTGCTTATGTTTTCTTTCATTTTTGAAACTACTCACAAGCCATGCTTTTTGTTTTCTGAGACAGGGACTGCCATGTAGCTCACACTAAACCACAATTTTCCTTCCTCTGTCTCCTAAGTTACAGAAGCACAGGTGTGTGATATGTGCCACCATGCTTTGTGGCAAGTCAGATGTTTAAAGGAGAAAATAGTTAAAGTATCTCATTATTATTATATGTATATGTGCTTTACCTGAATGTGTGCCTGGTGCCTATGGGCCAGTAGAAGGCATTGGAACCCCTGGAACTAGAGTTACAGAGGGTTGCGAGCTGCCGTATGGATGCTGGGACTCTAACCCAGGTCGTTTGGAAAAGCAACCAGTGCTCTCAAATGTTGAGTCATTGACTCCAGCCCCCTTTTTAATTTATTTAATTTTAATCTTCTTATAAAGTTTAATATTTTAAAAAATGGAAAGAGGAATTTTTTTGTAAATTATATATTTAAGTTTTTGTTACTGTTTTGTTTTTTAGTATTACTTCTATTTATTTATTTATTCTGGGTGTGTGTATGTGTCTGTGTGTATGTGTGTCAGAGGACAACTCTCAGGAAACTGTTCTCTCTTGCTACCTGTGGGATCTGAGAATAGAATTTAGGTTTTCCAATGTGAGCACACAAGCCTCTAGCCATGTTTTGTTGAGGATTATTTTGGTTTGTTTTTTCAGACAGTGTTTCACTATATGGCTCAAGCTGGCCTGCAACTAAATCTCTAGCCAGGCTGGCCTTGAATCTGAAATCTTTCTGTGTCAGTTTCCTGAGTATTGAGATTACAAGCATGTATCACCACACCAGCCTATATCTTATTTAAAATATAGATCTAATTTACACTGTTGAAATGTATATCTCAGCATGCTAAGGACCAATAGAACACCAAGTGTTTAAGCACATACCAGAATGGACCTTTGTTTTATGCTTCTTTAAATTTTTAATGTCTGTGTAAGAATTTCCACATAATTCACAGATAAATGGTCGTTCTCCTGAAAAACAAGGTAAGAACTTTAAAAAGTCAGTATTTAAAAAATTGCTAGCTGACACAAAACTATCAAGTGTCGATGAAAATAAAGCAAAAATTATTTTAATCACTTAGTTATGACTGAGATGAGAAATACTGTACACACAAGCACACTGTCATTCCTGCTTTAGAGCTAGGAAAAATGTAATTATGATTTTTGTTCTCATATACCTCACAAATGAGGAAATCCTCTAAGAACACTGACAATGTTCTATAGTATTATTATTTTCAGGAAAGTAGTGTCCAGGTTGGGGTGTACTTAGTGAAGACTGCATGCCCAGCATCTGCAAAGCTCTAAGTTCACTCCCCAGACTACAGGGGTCAGAGAATGACTGAAGAACCATTTAATGCATTACCCTAAAACCAAGGAGCATGAGAATGCAGGAGTTGGCAATGAGTTTACCAAGCCCCTCCTAGTAGTCGTATTAATCTGGATAAAAAATATGAAGACAGATATTTTAAAAAGTGAACAGTATATTTAAAAAGCAGCATTTTTCTTTTAATTTTTAATATTCAACATTTTCTTCATACTGTTTATATAGTATATGTTATAATGAACATGTTGATAATAAAATCCACTCCTAAAACTTGCATATAAGAATACCACTTTATAATTCTGTTATATTTTTGGTTGTGAGCCTAGCCTTTAACGGCTGAGCCATCTCTCCAGCCCTACTTTATAATTCTGATGGTTCTTTGTTTGATGTATCTATTCAATTTAATTGCAAATGTTTTGTTTGGAAATGATGGATATCTGTCACATTTCTTAAAAAAAGCTATACAATTCTTAATCAAATTTAAATTATACTTTAAACACTAAAAAAAAAGATAAAAATGAATAACTAAAAGGCTGATATTTATACACTAAAAACTTGTTACTGGTAAGTTATAACTAGATACTATATACTAGATACTCCACAATGGTTTTAAAGCTAATGTTTACATACAAAGGAATTAAGAGAGAACAAAAAACAATGCGTTCTCCCTAAACACAGACCTGTATGGGATCGAAAGTGTTTGTTGAGCTCTCCTGAGGAGATAAAACTTTTCCCACAAATACCACATATGTATGGCTTTTCACCTAGACGGAAAATAAAAGACAGCGAAGTGGCGTACTATACCAATAGAATATGTATCAATTACAAGTGACCTAAAGTAAGCTTTTAAAATTGTCATCTATATGAAAGCCTTTCTACATTGCATCTTAGAGGCATTTTCAGTAATCCAAAGTAATGAACTATTATTTTATTCTATCTAGCTTGATACTTTTCAAATACTAAAATATTATTTCTGCATAGGTCTCTTCTCTCCTAGAAAATATAACCTGGGTTAAACAATTTGATTCTTATGACTGAGAACATGTTAAATTCAAGCCACATTTCTAATCTTGCTATCTACTTTATTATTCAAGGAGAATAAAAACATTTAAGGAGGATTATACCCAACAGCCCACCTGACAAAAGAAGAGACTCTAACTAGTACACTTTGTTTTAAAATTGATCATTTGCTTCTGACACATTTGAGTTGCAGATCTCAGAATTTCTATGCAAAAGAGGCTCCAAGTCACAAACAGACTTCCTGCCTAACCCATCTCCCACTTAACTTCTTATTCAAAGGAAACACATTCTTAAAAAGGGTTAACAAGGTTTTCTCTAGTCATAAAAGCATGCCTCAATTCAATTTATATATTTTCAAAATAATCTTACTTTAACAAGCATAAGCTAATAATTAAATTTTCACCTACCTTGTATTATTCTAGAAAATGTCAGGTTTTTAATCTAATATCTATGTGAAAATCATATAGAAAACCAATGTAGATCTCTTAAAAAGTCTATAATCTACCTTTTGTAAAGGCCCAGTTCCCATTTCTTTTATATACACCTTTACTACAAGTAGTTTCTCTGTATTAAACTCTTACCTGTATGTTTACGAGAATGGGTGATAAGAGAACTAGAGACAGCAAATGCCTTTCCACAGGTGTCGCACACATAAGGCTTCTCTCCAGTATGCCTACGCACATGATAGGTCAGTGTGCTGGCTTGGGCAAATCTCTGCCCACACCTATCACAAACATATGGCTTTTCTCCACTGTGTTTCCTGTTAGTAAATATAAGGTAATGCAACAACAAGTAAAACAACCTGGAAGTCAATGTAACATGAAATATTTCTTATAACATTTCCATGCAGCATTTCACTTCATCTCAACAGGTTAAGAGTACATACTTACTGGGCGGTGGCACTCAACTTTAATCCCAGCACTTGGGAAGCAGAGGCAGGAGGACCTCTGAGTCCAAGGCTAGCTTGGTCTACAAAGTGAGTCTAGGACAGCCAAGGCAACACAGACAAATCCTGTCTTGAAAAACCAAAAAAAAAAAAAAAAAAAAAAGAAAGAAAGAAAAAAAAGAACAAAGCAGACTGAACAAGCTGTTAAGCAACAGTTCTCCATGGCTTTTGCTTCAAGTTCTTGCCCTGACTTTCTTCAATGATGGATGGTGATGTGTAAGCTGAAATAAACTCTCTCCTACCCAGACTGCTTTGGGTTATGATTTTCATCACAAAAAATAGAAGCCCTAAAACAATATAATGATGATGGCAAAGGTTTCTGAACTCATTTCATAACCACTAACATTTTGATACTTAAATTATTTATTTTTTGAGAGTATTTTATATAGAAACAACTACTGAATTTAAATATGTAGTCATTTTTTTTTCCGAGACAGACTGCTGGGATTAAAGGCGTGCACTACCACGTTCAGCAATTACAGACAGCTGTGAACTGCCTTGTGGGTCCTGGGTCCTTTGGACAGCCAATGCTCTTAATCACTGAGCCATCTCTCCAGCCCCAGTCTGCTTTCTTATTCACCCAGGGCCACCTGGCCAGGGGTGGCACCAAACTTGTGAGCCTGGACTGTCCATGCTAATTGTTAATGACGACAATGACCTACAGGCTTGTCTACCTGTAGGCAACCTGAAGGAGACCTTTTCTAAACTAAGATTCCCTCTTCCTAGATATGTCTACGGTTGTCAAGTTGACAACCAACCAGCACAATAATTACCATGAACCCCAAATACAGCAATTATTTTGCTACAGCATCTTCTTTGTCAGAAGTTCTTTCTCAAACACTAACACCTTCTCATCCACCTTCACACCCAGCTTGACAGTTGCTTGATATTTCACTGAGAAAAGTTTGATCAGAAAAAAGTTGTGGGCCAGTGAGTTGGCTCGGAAAAGGTGTCTACTGCCACCTAAGTTTGATCACCGGGTTCCACATTGTGGAAGGAGACAACCAACTCGCTCTGGTTGTCCTCTGGCTTCCACAAGCATGCCATTCATAGTGCAGGTATACATAAATATACACAAAATAAACAACAATGTAATCTAAAGAGAGAAAAGTTCCACATCACAGCATTCTACCGGTGGCATCTGTACCTACACACCCGTTCTCTTGCTGTCACTTTAGCTAAAAACAAACCCCCAGCCCCAGGCGCTAAGCGTCTGAATCTACAATGCTTCGAAAGGCCAGGAGCCAAAGGCTTGGTTCCCAGCTAGAGGTACTATTAGGTGGTGGAAACTATAGGAGTAAGAGTCTAGTTAGAAGCAGGTGGGTGATTGTACCTTTGTCCCCAGTCCCCTGTCAGCCTCTGCTTCTTGACCGCCACAAGATGAGCAGTGGATTCCACCATGCCCTCTCTGGTGTATCTGTCTGCCTCACCAAAGGCCAATAGAGCATAGGCTAACGCCTCTGGAGCTACCTGCCAAAATGGATCTTTCCTTCTTAGGGTAACTGCGTCAGATACTGCCTCACAGTGACAGCTTGGATATGCAGAAAAAATATGAACAATAACAACAACAACAAAGAGTACCAGTGATCAGTTCACTGTGACTGTATCTCATGTGGTTCAGATGCATTGGAACTGATTTTAGGAGGAACTAGGGAAAGTTTAGACAGGCAGGTTAGAGAAGTCCTATGAAGATACTAGCAGAGCGTAAAGGGCCATTCTGAAACAAATTCAGAAGACCGTAATTCTGATAGAAAGATGGATAGCAGCCAGAATTAGGAATGATGGACACATGTCGATAATTCCAATACTCATGATGCTGAGACAGGAGCATTTAAACTTTGAGGTCATATGGACTTCAATATTTAGAAAGGAGAAGGGAGGGGAGATACAGAAAACAGAGTGTGTGGTAAAGACATGCTCATGAGTTGTAGAAGGAGGTACCACCACTGGGAACAACTTGAACGCAATTTCGCATTCTGGCAACTAACCTGTTTACATTTTATCCATGCCCTGAGACCCTGAGCTGGGTTTAAATACTTAATTACTCCAGTGAAAGAAATTTCAAGGCTGCAGAGTACATAGATGTTAGAGGCATCACTGGGTACTTTTAACCAGATTTGCAGTGAACAAAAGCAAAGTGGAAATTTTTGAAAATCTTGGAAGTTTGGCTAGAAAAGAAGTACAAGTAAAGCTGGGACCAAGGAAGATACGGTTTAGGAATAGATTAGTACAATGAAAAAGAAGACAATGGGCTGGAAATATAGCTCAGTGGTGGAATACTTGTCCAGCATGTTGGAGGCCCTAAGTTTAATTCCTAGCACCACAAAACAAGTAAACCAATGGAATATTCTTATTATCCCAGCTCTCAGGAAGTAGAGATAGGAGGATTTGGTGGTTTGAGACAGCCTGGGATACACACACACACACACACATATATGCACATACACATGTGTATGTATATATATGTGTGTGTGTGTGTGTAAGACCCTGTCTCAAAAAAAAAAAAAAAAGAGTAGAAAACTGGCCAAATCTTGCTCATCAAAAGTGACAGGGTGTGAAAATACAAATTCATTTGCTTTGAGAAGAATGTCCTAGACACCCTGCCCACATACACTGTGTTCATGTACTTGTCCACAGTCAGAGTCTACTGTAATCATAGTCCATGGAGCATGGCTACTACTTCCCTGAAGACTGTGGTGGAGCTTATCTATCATAGCCCTCAGGAGGAAGAGGCAGAGGAAGAATATGAGTGGAAGGCTGGGCAGGATAGGACCCGAGAGGCACAGGACTCAGCTCTTTATCTAGGTCTCAACACCTAAAATATCACCTCCTCTAATTCTCTGACTAGGTTAGAGCCATTTCCCCCACTCTGAACACTGTTGCACTGGGGACTATGCTTTCCTTAAATGAGCATTTGTGAGGTATTTCAGATCCAAACTAAGTCTACCACTGGCCCCAGATGTTCATGCCCATCTCACATGTAAATGCATTCATCCATCTATAAGAGTCTCCAGAGTCTGCATAGTTTCAGCATCTTCAAAAGTCCAGGTCTAAACTGGGTAGTGGTGGCACACACCTTTACAGCACTTAGGAGGCAGAGGCAGGCAGATCCCTGAATTCAAGGCCAGCCTGGTCTACAGAGCAAGTTCCAGGACAGCCTGCGCTACACAGAGAAACAAAAACAAGAACAAATAAAACAAATAAACAAACAGTTCAGAGTCAAAGTCTCAGAGATTTGAAGCAATTTTTGTAAACATCAAAACCCAGTTTACGCAAATTCCACAGTACATTTCCCATTCCAAAAGAGAGGAATGAGAAAATGCAAGGAAAATGAAAGCCAGATTAAAACTGGGTCAGACAAGCATCAAACCCTCTAGCTCCATGGTCAGCACAGTGTAATGTGAAGCTTACCCAGCTTGCTCTGTGTACTCACAGAAAATGTAGTACTCATTAGGTTGTAATAATTAACTAACTTAAAGGTCAAACAACTCATTTTTTTACCTTGCATGAATCTTGAGATTGCTAGAAGTTGCAAACTGTAAATTGCACACATCACATTTATAGGGTTTTTCCTCACCATGATGCATGCGACTATGGAAGACCAGCTGGCATTTCTGAGCAAATCCTTTATCACACAATTCACATTTGTATGGCCTTTCCCCTAAAAAAAAAAAAAAAAAAAACCAAAACAATAACATTTGTATTAGGAACAATGATTTGTGTTGGGGAAAAAAACATCCTGTTTTACTTGCTAAAGTTATAAACTCTTAAGGCTTTTAAAAATGCCAACAGTACTGAGTTTTTTAAATTTTTTTTTCAGAAAATGGTAACTTATACATAACAAAAGCAAATGGGATGTCTTTTTGGACTGCCAAAAACACTAGTAGGAAAGAAATTAATCATAATAATGAAAGGTGGTCAGCAAGAAAAATGTGTAAATTACAAACCTAGGTATACCAATGTATGCTCATACTTTGCCAGCAGAAAGTCACACAAATCGGGGGTAACAAGAAAAGGTGAGAAAGAATGATGTATAAAAACCAAACCAATAAAGTGTAGGAGCATGTAATGAGGAGTGAAAATTGGCCAGAGTTTTAGTATTTGTCTCTGTTAAATATTTTAAAAACTAGAACCAAGCTAGGCCTAATGGCAGAGCTCTTTAATACCATCTACTCTGGAGGTTGAGGCAGGGGGATTGCAAATTCAAGGCCATTTTGAACAACTTAGTAAGATACTGTCTCAGAATAAAAAAGTCATAAGGGGAGGGGGAGGGGCTATAGCTTAGTGGTAGAGTACTTGCACAGCATGCTCAAGGCCCTAGGTTCAATTCCCAGCAAAGGCCAGGGGTTAGGGCCAAGCTTATGCTTACTATGAGAAAATGATGTAAGGACCTAATGCATTACAACTTAACAAGTCAATTGTAACAAAGAGCCATTAAATACTTAGAATTACAAATAAAATTTTAGGAGTCTAACGTTAAAACCTTTTACAGATAAAAGAATACGGAATATTTTGTTGATAAGCAATTGATGCTATATGTTAATATCATCTCTATGGGCTGGAGACACAACTAAGTAGGACATCGCGTGATCACTTGAAGCCCTGGGTTCAATCCCCAGTACCAAAGCAGAAAACAAAAACAACACAAAACCATCCCAGCAAGAAAACAAGCAATGTAACTTCCCACAAAGCAGCCTTACCTGTGTGTGTTCTCACGTGTGTCTTCAGCTGGTTGCACTGGGTAAATGCCTTTCCGCACAAGTGGCAGACATAGGGTTTCACTCCTTTATGTATTCGCATGTGCCTCCTTAGGCTGCTGGCTTCTGAAAACACCTTCCCGCATGTGTTACACATTGGCTTGGCCTTGGAAAACCTGGGATCCAGATCTTCCCCAGTGTTCTCCAGCTCATAAGGACTCTTTACACTGGCTATATTAGACATGGAGTGTTCTTTCAGAGCACAATATGACTGTGATTTTCCACGTTTCCGTTTGACTGTAACCGTTTGCACAATATCTTGTGCTGGAAAAGTATTTTCCACAACTGAGGTCAACTCAAGTTCTGCATTATCATTTCCTTGGACGACTTGCTGGACTTCAGGTGAGGACAACTTATTTGTATCCAGAAATAACTCAACTGGTGCACTCTCTAAAACATCACTGGGGTGTGGTACTGCTGTACTCTGCCCTGGTTTCTGGGAACTGAAAGCCTTTTTCTTCTTTTTACTTTGAGATGATTTCTTTGTCAATGCCCGCTGTTTAGGATTTGCCTGAACTAAGTCTGTGGAGACTTCTGACTTCTCACGACTGTGATAGTCTCGCAGAGTAAGAAGACAGGTCTGTTGATTCAATTCAATGTTTCCAGTAATACTAGATATTTCTGTAGAAGAGGGACTAGCAATAAAAGCAAAATCTTCCATCTTTATTTTACATTTAGTTACTACCTCTTCTACTTTGAGGTAGTCAGCGGCCTGATGAATTTCTTTAACATTCCAACTGTAAGGAAACAAGGCTAAATGACAATATTCTGATCAAAAGAAAAACCTGAACCAGCTATACACATAATAGTTGAAGTCTCCTAAAGATCTGATGAAGCAGAATGCTGGAAAAATGTAAACTAGGCGAGTGTGGTGGTGCACGCCTGTATTCCCAGTGCTTGGGAGGCAGATGCAGGAGGATCTCTGTTAGTTTGAGCACAGCCTGGTCAACAAAGTCCTGTCAACCTAGGACAGCCATGGGTACACAGAGAAACCTGTCTCCAAAAACCAAAACAAAAGAAAAAAAGAAATTGAAACTACGTAACAAATTTATAAAATGCAATTTTGTCAGAATGTTTAAGCAGGTACCTCTAATTGTATGGATAATGAAAAGATGAAAAGAATGCCTACTTATATAGATCTTGATGGACCCTTATGAAGTAGCAAAATGTTATGTTTTCAGGCTGCTTAAAAAACAAAAACAAGCAAACAAAAGACACTTGAATTTAAAAGTGACTGCTGGGTAGTCAGGAAGCTGGCTCAGCAGGTAAAGGTATTGGGTGAGCAAGCCTACAGCCCAGTAAGAGGCCCACTTGATGGTGTACAGCATCTGCACCAAGATGTGAGGCAGAGGCAGGCCAGCAGGCTGAGAGAATGCAGTGTAGCAGCACAAACAAGACCCTGCCTCAGTAAGGTGGAGAAAGAGAGAAGTCCTCCAAACTGTTCTCTGACCTCCACATGCAAGCTGTGGTACCTCCGTGTATGCACACAACCTGAAGCTATGTAGACCAGGCAGGCCTCAAACTCACAGGGTTCACCTGCCTCTGTCTCCTGAGGACTGGGATTAAAGCTGTATGCACTATGTAGCGCTACTTTTTCTTAATGTTGCTGGCAATACTCTTCTTCCTCCCACTTACTCTGAGGCTTCTTCAGATGCCAGTCAACTTTTCTGGATTGGCAACAGGAAGAGTTCAATAAAAACTATTTCCTAATTCTTCCTTCTGCCCTGTGAGGTACTTTTACTATGCTTCTCAAACTTTACAGTGAACATGAATCATGGAGTGAACATTAATGAAGACTGAAATGTAGCCAGATCTATGACAGTGCCAGAGAGCCTGCAACTGTCATGCACTCCCTGCTAGGTCAATGTAGCTGACCCATGGCACAAGGCTTTAGAATGTGTTAAACTCTCTTTGTATGTAGGCACAAAGAAAGATGCTCCCAGTATGTTCAAGTCAATTTAAGATTATTTTTCACAAATTAATCAAGAATGAGAAACCAAGACAAGTGTGGTGGTGCATGCCTTTAATCCCAGCACTTGGGAGGCAGAGGCAGGCCGAGCTCTGTGAGTTTGAGGCCAGCCTGGTCTACAAAGCAAGTCCACGACAGCCAGGGCTACTATACAGAGAAACCCTGGAAAAAGCAAAAAAGAAAACAAACAAATGAAAGAAACCAGGTGGAAGCCAAATGACTTGTTTTTGTGTTTGCAATCCTTGCACTCTGGGGACTGACTGTATTGAGGCCATCCTCAGCCACTGAGTTTCTGGTCAGTCTAAGCTACAGAATGAAATGCTGTCTCAAAAACTAAAAAAAATCCATAAAAGTTTAAAGATCTACCAAAATTCATTGTTCTGCTGTAACTATTAAATATTCTACATTCTTCAACCAGAAGCACTCAATGAAACCATTTAATTAACCAATTATTCACCAAAGTTAAATAATTGTGGGAGATTTATCTCTGCACATTATTCTAATAAAACAATTCTAAAACATAAATATTTCCTTTTCAGAACAATCAAGAGGCATTTTGATTCTAGCTTGTATAAGAAATATAGTTCCATAATAAGCTGCAAGATACAAGGGAATAGGTAAGGATCTTTTGTTTTTGTTTTTTCTTTTTTTGGTTTTTTGAGACAGGGTTTCTCTGTGTCCTGGCTGTCTTGGACTTGTTGATAGACCCAGGTTGGCCTCAATCTCACAGAGCTCTGCCTGTCTCTGCCTCCCGAGTACTAGGATTAAAGGTGCGTACCACCATTATAAGGGCAGGATCTTAATTGTGCATATACATACATCTGTAGATATGGTCTGGAAAAGAATGTGTACGAAAATATTAATAATGCTTATTGGTAGGTGATAGAATTTCATGGGTGTTTTTTCCCTTCTAATTTTCTTCTAAGAAATGCAGAACTAAAGAGGCCAGAGAGTAAAGAAGATAAAATTTGAAGTAAGCAAATGTGTGTTGCAAGGGGCTTCCGGCTTCCAGTAAGTTTTCACTCAGTATCTATAATATTACAATATAGTTACCACCATCTCACTTTTAGGAGGAGATTAAGGCTCAAAGAGATACACCTGCCTTTGCATCCCAAGTTCTGGGAGAAGGCATGCCCTCCACAAGTGTAAATCTGTTCTATCAGCCAATACTCTACCTGTGTTCACGCTTCTATGAGAAATGAAGGAAAGAAGGCAAGCATAATTTAACCAGATCCTCTTTGCTTTTGCCCTCTCAACCTTTTCTCTGACAACTAGGAATGTATTAGCATCAGTCTAATTTTTACATAGAGGAAACAATCTATCTGTATTTTAAGACTCTGAAGAACCTAGTTACTACTGAAGGAGCAGCAATAAGCATCTTTTGACAGTGGTATGTGTGTGTTCATGTGCACATTTGCATGCAGATGTGTGTGTGTGTATTTGTGTGTGCAAGTCATAGATGATTCTGGGTCCCCTCCTCTGTTGCTCTTCACACCTTATTTTATGAGGCAGGATGTCTCACTGACCTTGAAATTCACAGATTCTGCCAGGCTGGCTAATGAATTCCAAGGAACCACCTATATCCACCTTAGCAGCACTGGTACTACAAAAATACTAATTTTATATGGGTGCCGGAGATCCAAAACCAGATCTCCATGTTTGCATGGCAAGCACTTGACCAATGGAGGCAATCTCTGAAGCCCAGCAGTGCACAGTAACACCTGTGGCTTGATTTAAGCTTTGGGCAGGCTAACAACAGTAACAAATTTATTGTTATTCATATTCCCAGGAAGTTACTTTCCAGAACCATAGTCAGGAAGGACTGCACATTGCTATTTAACTTTAGCAATGGACGGCAGCAGGACATGAGCCCAGAGGTGGCTCTTTCAACACTCTACTCCAAATACTTTATAAGAAGCAAGGGACACAAAGACCGAAAGTGATGGGAAATTAAAATTCACTTAGAATTCATCATTTGCAAAATTTAAATAAAGGTTTTTTTTTTTAAAGTGAGTAAGTACGTCAGACAGATTTTTTTTGAGACAGTGTTTCTCTCTGTATGCATTCCTGGCTATCCTGGACTCCCTTTGTAGACCAGGCTGGACTCGAACTCAGTGATGCATCTGCCTCTGCCTCCTGAGTGCTGGGATTAAAGGAATGTGCCACCATGCCCAGCCAGACAGAATTCTTGATTCTAATGTTTTTTGTGCTTATCAAACATTTTTTCATCCTGAAGAGGTACTAAAGTACATACACACATACATACATACATATGCATGTGTATGTATCAACATTGAGAATGAGTGTGGAATGTGAACGGGAAAAATACAAATATATTTTAGCGCTAAAGACTGACTAATTTTTATAACTGAACAAAACCATGTACTTTACCTGTCAAGATTTAAAGTTCCTGTATATATAAACTCCAACAGTTTCTGAAATCCGTCAGCCTTCACCTGACACTCATCAAGAAAAACATTGTTCTCAGAAGTGCTTCTGTAGATCGCACCAAAATACTCACTAAAGGAGGCAAGCACATTTCTGTGTGCCTTAAACTGGAATTCTCCAATTACTATGGTACAGTCACAAAGAAATCCTGCTTCCCGTTGTTTATTCAGTCTCTCTAAAAGGTGCTCACAGTGGTGTGAATACTGCATTTTGGTATCAGAATGGAATTTTACCCTTGATCTAAAAGACGAAAAGAAATAGTGAATCAATAACTATAAGCTTTCATCAAACATTCATCCAAGCAGAAGTAAAGGAGGATGGAGAAGGGACAAAAGACTAAACACGAAGAACAGAGCTCTTACTCTGTCCTCCCACTCCCAAAAGCCTCAAACACACGTGCTGATTACATGCCTTTCTTTGTTTTACTGAACTACAACATTAATGTAATAAAGGACGTTGAACAAAACCAATTTCATGAGTTGTGAAAAGGGCCTTAAAACTCGAAGTTTCTATAGTTGACCCTGCAAACTTTCAAGGTCCGGTCAGGCATATTTACCTGAAGGTGCTTAAACAAACAAACAAAGAAATGACTCCTTGAGACAAGGGAATACGAACGGTACCAGCTGTTTTCGTTGCTCTTTGATCACTGAAACCTGTAGGCTTGTTTAGTGAGGTGCAGAGCACTGGCAAGTGCAAGGGGGCGGGAACGCCCGGAGCAAACAACGTGTTGTCAAAGGTTCCGTCACTCCCCAGAGTAGGACACACCCCTTGCCTGCCCGCTGCCAGCCTGGCAGCGACGGAGGGTGACAGCCCAAGCCTGTCCTCCTCGGCCTTCGCTGCCCTGCCCTCGCAGTTCGCACTCCCGTGACTTCCCACGGCACGGGCTTGCGGCTACAGCCACCGCGAAGCCTGCCTCTCCCCAGACACCCACCTCCGCCCGGAAGCGAGCTGGGTCTCCCAGGTCAGGCCACCTAAGACCCCCGAGATCCCAGAACGCGAGGGCGACGGGCCAGGCAGAGGGCGGCACTCACCGGCAGCCGCCCAAGGGAAACAGTTTCTTCATTCTCTCTCCGCCATCTTGGGAGGACGTCACCGCGACGCTCCGCCTCTCCCTTCCTCCTCCGCGGTGGCGTCACGTCCGGATTACGGTCCATTGCGGACACCGGCGAGAGGTCTTCAGAGCGCCACTAGGCTCCGGGAGCCGGCTCTCAGAGCCCTAACTTTCCGGCATGCCCGGGAATCCGGAACACAGCCCAGTGCTCACTCACATCCTGCGTCAGCTGCTCACCATGTCAGCCCGCAGCTGTCGACCCAGAGTCTGGACCGAGACCCGGCTCCGATGCACACCCGGCCTCTCCGGGAACCGCGCTGCGCGCAGCGTGCTGGGAGTTGTAGTTCTTTTCCTCGCCTGTCATCCTCTCTTCATTAGCGCCCCTCCGGTGGAGATTACTGCGTTGTGTGCCCTGGCTCTTGACCGTGGCGGGTGGGAGGGATATGTTTAAGTAGAGACCAATCACTCCTTCCTCTTTTGCATACCCGAAAGCTCTTGGGGACCCCCCCCCCAGTTCTGTTTGAGCCTGCCCACTGAAGCTCATCTTCCAGGATGCCCTTACCTGGTGACAGAAGGCTGAGATGCACGAAAGCAAAGCAAACCAGCAGGGCACAATGGGCATGCGCAATATGAGAGGAAGGTGGGCTTTCTACCGGAAAAGGTTTTCCTCTGTCTGAACCCGAACAATTTTAGCACAATTAGTTACCTCGAATTCAGATTTTGTGCAGTGAAGGGAGAACAGGACAATCTCTGCGCTCTACGAAAGTGCCAGAAAGTTTTGATGTGTTAGTGTACATTCTTTCCTAGAACCTGTGGACATCATAAATCTCAAAAACCACAACAAATATTTATTATTGTTAAATGTTAAACTGGACCTTAAGGGATTTGCCTGTGACTTTATTTAAAAAGACAGTCTCAAAAACTATTCCCATACCGGAACCTTTTTGCTTTATAACATCTCTGTAAAAAAATTGTGAATAAAACCACAGTCGTGTTTATAAGAAAAATGTTGAGGCTACTTATTTAATTTTATATTTTAAGTATAAATTTCTTTTTAACATCACCCTTTTCGATAATGTGTTAATTCTGAAATATTTAGTGAACTTCACATATAGATTAAGAATAAAACTTAGCATGGCATGAAAGGGAAAGTGGAATCTCGAGAGGGAAAACTGATATAGTACGAAATGCTCCAGAAGCAAGACAAGCCTTCTAGGATCAGCGGCTACCCTTTTTTGTTCGGTACTCTCTTCTGGTTGTAGGGGCACTTATTGTTTTCAAGATTAAAATAGTTGAGTTAAAATCTTTTTTTCTTTGTTTGCTTGCTTTAATACGAATGGTTTTAAGAGTCTGGCTTTTGAAAAGCAAACAGTCTACTTAACCCGTTAACAGTAGTTTTAAAAGGAACCATCTGTTTCCGCCCGGTTTCGAACCGGGGACCTTTCGCGTGTTAGGCGAACGTGATAACCACTACACTACGGAAACCTGACTGAGTTGTGTGCTTGAAAAGTTCTTCATATGTGATGTTCTCGTATGCGCTTCACGAATTTCTTAAAGAATTATTGATTTTCAATGGGACATGGGGGTAGGGAAGACACGCAGTTAATTGAACAGTGCTAAAACTATTTCAAAAGTTTGAATTTGTTTGCAAATTTCTTGCAAACAGGTACATAGCTCGAGACCAGGCACCCTACTTCCTGCCCTTGTTCTTTTCTTTCTCTCTTTCTCTCTCTCTTTCTTTCTTTCTTTCTTTCTTTCTTTCTTTCTTTCTTTCTTTCTTTCTTTCTTTCTTTCTTTCTTTCTTTCTTCCTTTCTCTCTCTCTCTTTCTTTCTTTCCTTCCTTCCTTTCTTTCTTTTTCTTTCTTTCCCTCCCTCCCTTTCTTTCTCTCTCTTTCTTTCTGTCTTTCTCTCCCCACCTCTCTCTTTTAATAGATTTTCAGAGTGTTTGAGAAAGGCCCCTTGTAAATTGTTAGATTTGTATGATTTGCAGGGGAGACCCGGTTTTCTGGTACTAATGTTGGGAGTTTCCAGGGGCAGCGGTGAGGCATAGTCCAGGGAGAAGCGGTGGCAGGAGGCATGGCACTTCATACAGACCAGCAGATGACCGGGTCCTCTGTGACGCGGCGTTCCAGGCACAGCCCCTCACAGCCGGGGAAGAGAGGCCCTGAGGCCCCGGAGGCCCCAAGCCGGCGGCAGCCACGGAGGCATGAACGGCTACCAGCCACCAGTGGTGATCGACAATGGCTCCGGAATGATCAAAGCGGGCCTAGCTGGGACCCGGGAACCCCAGTTCGTCTACCCAAACATTCTGGGCCGTCCCAAGGGCCACCACAGCACTGGGGTGGACTGCGCGCTGGATCTGTGTGTGGGTGATCAAGCGCAGGATCGAAAGAGCGTCCTGTCCATCAGGTACCGCGGGGATGCGGCAGCCTGGGTGGCTGTGGAAGAGGGTGGAGAGTCCGAACGTAAAGCCGCCTTGAAAGAACCACGGAGAGGAACCTGAGAGCCTCAGCCACCACCCTTCACAAAAACCTTTGTTCTCTATACACAAATATATTCAAACGTCCATAGTGATTGCTCGTGCTATACACCCCCGTGTTAGAATGTGACTTAATGTATAGTATAGCTTTTGTCATTTGGCATGCTCTCTTTACTTACGGAACTATAGCAGAATATGGGAGTTTTCCAACTTTTTGAAGTCACACTCTCCCAAGAGGGGAAAAATGACCAAGCAAAATGACTGTAGAAAGATAGCTGTGCCGTTTACTGGCAGTTATCTTGTCTCTGACCAGAAAGCAATAATGATAAATACTTGCTTTAGTTGAAAAAAAAAAAAAAAAAAAAAAAAGGCAGAAAGGGTAAGTATTAAAGGCTTATGTCTAGGAATGGTGTCCTGCACCTTTAATCAGGCAGAGGCAAGGGAGGGAGTCTGGGAATTCCAGGCCAGCTTGGTCTGCATGCTGAGTGTGTATGTATGTGTGTATGCATGCATGTATGTATGTATGTTTTTGATACTAGGTTTCTCTGTGTTGTCTTGGCTGTCCTGGAACTCACTCTGTAGACCAGGCTGGCCTCCAGTTCAGAGATCTGCCTGCCTCTGCCTCCTGAGTGCTGGGATTAAAGGCATGTGTGTCACCACAGCCTGTCCATACTGATAATAATAATAATAATAATAATAATAATAATAATAATAATAATAATACTTTTTAAGCCAAATCTAAAAATCACCACTAACACCAACCACAAAAGCACAACATGTATATATTTTACTGTTCTCCCTCCAGCTATCCAGTGAACCGGGGTCTCATTTCTTCCTGGGAGGACATGGAGATCATGTGGAAGCATATCTATGACTATAACCTGAACCTAAAGTCCACTGACAGCCCAGTCTTGGTTACAGAGCCTGCGCTGAACCCACTGGCAGACCGGCAGCACATCTGTGAATTGTTCTTTGAAAATCTGGGAGTTCCTGCTTTCTATATGTCTATCCAGGCTGTGTTGGCTCTCTTTGCTGCTGGCTTTACTACAGGTCTGGTGCTGAATTCCGGTGCTGGGATTACTCAGTGTGTACCCATCTTTGATGGATACTGCCTATCTTATGGTGTAAAACAGCTAAATGTGGCAGGATCTGACCTTACCAGCTACCTCATGATGTTGATGAAGGACGATAGTCTCATGCTGCTTAGAAGTGGGGACAGAAAGATCGTTTCAGACATAAAGGAGAACACATGTTATGTGGCAATGAACTATGAGGAGGAAATGGCCAAGGAACCTAGCCTAGAAAAAATGTTCACCCTGCCGGATGGAAAGACTATCAAACTCCGTAAGCAGGCATTTTGCTGCCCGGAAGCTCTCTTCTCTCCATGGCTTGTGAAGGTTGGTGCTCCGGGCATTGATAAGATGTGCTTCAACAGCATAATGAAATGTGATGCAGACCTCAGGAACTACTTCTTCTCCAACATCATCCTGGCTGGAGGATCGACCTCTTTTCCTGGTTTGGATAAGCGACTCATTAAGGAAGTGGCAAAGATGGTACCTGCCAATACCCCTGTGCAGGTTACATCTCCCCCAGAAAGGAAAATATCAGTGTGGATGGGGGGGTCTATTCTTGCATCCTTGTCTGCCTTCCAAGACATGTGGATCACAGCTGCAGAATTCGAGGAAGTAGGACCCAATATAGTACATCAAAGATGCTTCTGAAATGTAGACAGTGAGATGATAAAATGTTTCCAGCATACATAACAAAAGACTGGATATTCTGATTTGGGGAGAAAAAAAAACCATTTCTATTATTGGGATGGCCATTTTCTTTTTGAAAAATGGTCTTGTTAGTTCTGGGGATTGAACTTAGAGTTTCACACATGCTAAGCACTCTACTCCTGAGCTATATTCCCAGCCTTCTTTTTTACTTTGTATTTTTAGATAGAATCTCCTGCTAAATTGCCTAGACTGGACTTGAAATTAAAATCCTTGTGATTCAGTCTCCCAGGTAGCTGGGATATGGGTTCCCAACTTTGGGCCTGGCGATCTCGATTTTGTTTTGTTTTATTTTGTTATTTTGAGACAGGGTTTCTCTGTGTAGTCCTAGCTGTCCTAGACTCACTTTGTAGATCAGACTGGCCTCGAACTCACAGTGATCTGCCTGCCTCTGCCTTCGGAGTGTTGGGATTAAAGACATGTGCAACCATGCCCAGCTCTCTTGAATTTTTATAACAGGGCAGGAAACAATGTAATAATGGTAAGTGACACGGGATGCAGTACAGAAACTGCTGAAATAGTCACTACACTGGGGAAAGGTTTCATCGTGAATAAGATAGAAAATATCTAGAGACATCTGGAAGAGTCCAAAGCAGAGAGAAGTAGACTGGGCATGGGCAGGGAAGTCTGCAAGACAAGCAGAATGTGAGAGCAGGGGATGGGTACATCTTGTGGATTCTAAGTGTCAAATCCAAAAGAAACTCCAGATGAATGGCTAACTGTGGCACCTAATAGCATACCAAAGCATATGCTGGCCTCCAGGCTCATCTATTATATTACCTGTGGCTCCTCTCAGTTCTTCTCACCCTGCCTCCTACCCTGAACTTCTCCAGTCACGCCCTTCCCTTTCCCCAGCTTCGCATTCCTATATGACCCTATAATTTCATCCATGTGTTCTCTTGGACTTCCACTCTTGCCCTCCCCAACTCTTCTCCCTTTCTCTCCCTCCTCCTTTCTTGTTCTCCCCTCATCCCTCCTTTCATGGCCCAGTTCACTCTGCAGGGCATATTCAGTATACTACCTTCTCTCCCTACTCTGGACTTTTCCAGATGCCTCTGGCTGTACTCTCCCTCATATCTACAAATAAAAACATTCCCTTCAGCTAAGTGTGGTGGCACACTCATTCAGGAGGCAGAGGCAGGTGGATCTCTGTGAGTTCAAGTCTAAGCCTGGTCTACAGAGTGAGTCCAGGACAGCCAGAGCTACACAAAGAAACCCTGTCTCAAAAAACCAAAGAACCCCCCCCCTCCAAAAAAAAAAAACCAAACCAAACCCAAAAAACAAAAAAACCAAAATCTTCCCTTCAACCATACCTTAGAGCAGTCATGTCCTCACTAGTAGCTGTGGGGGTTAACTCCTTCTGGGGACAGAAAACCCATTTCACAAGTTCCTGAAGAATGTTGGCTGTTGTCTACCTATCAGAAGTTCTTCTATAGTCCAACTTGAGCTCATTTCTAGACATAGGAACTTCCTAAGCCCTATCAAGTGTTAATTGCCCATAGAAATAAATCAAATGCTTTTACTTTACAGGAAATGGTATTCTGACTTTTCTCTTGGAAAGAGAACAGTATACAGTGTTCAATTTATTTTTTGACATACTATCTTGGTATGAGAGTCCTTGCTAGACTAACATACTGTAGCCCAAGCTGCTTTTGAACTTGCAGTAATTTTTATCTTGCCTCCACCTCTTGAGTGTTGACGTTCACAAGTCTAACCCACTGCACCTAGCTTCAAATAATTCTGTGTTGAAATTTAAGGAAGAAGGTTGCTGGAGGAAGGAATGGCTCCATAACTGGTGTGTTAACAAGGATAGTGTGAGTGTAGAATAGGAGGACAGAAGAAGAGGACGAATAGCCTGAGAGCATGGGACTGGACAAACACTAGAGAATGAACAAAGCATATCTACTAAATGGAGTGGAGCCAGGGGTGTGAGCAAGAAGGTAAAATCAGGCTAAAAATGAAAAGTACTGTTACAGGGAACCCACCAAAGATGACCACTTGGACACAATTTATGACCAAATGAAAGTCTTTACTCCAGTTGGTTGGGACTACACTCAGATATTCGAATCCTAACTGTAAGACCCCAGTGCCCATAACATGGGGTTTTTGAAAGCAAAAACCATGTCCTTGCATCTCCCTCAGAAGCTCCAGGGGAGGTTTGGGGTAAGCAAGCAATTTAACAGAAGTTAGCAATGCAGTTAGCTGGAGGGGGTCCTTAATTGGAGGGGGAAATTTGCACAAGCAGGAAGTTTAACAGAAGCTAAGTTAGCTAGGGCATTTTGACCTTGGGTTTCTAGAATAGAGTTGGATAATTTTGCATGGCATTCTTCATCAAGGAGATCAAATTCTAGTTAAGTATGAAATAGTCTTAGCAAGCATAAAAGATGAAGGAAACACTGCCTTGCCCCATCATGTTCTTTACAAGTTGGCTTTGAATCCTACAGCTATGAGCCTCTGTGCCAAGTTATGCAGTTGTATCTTTTGGGTTCTCTTTCTCTGTCACTAGCAGTGCTCTTAGAAGGGGCTGTGAGTTTTTGCTTTCCATCTCTTTCCCCTTCTATGCCAAAAGCAGAGCACTCCCAGTAGATATGTAGACACTGAATTGATTAGAAGCCCTTCATGCCCAGCAGTGAACTGTAGGGAAAAAGAACTGAGGTGTGAAAATGATGGGCAGGTATAAGAAGCATGAAACTTGGCCTAAAAACAAAGCAACAACAAAAAAGAATATTTTTAATTTCTTTGGTAGCCTTCAACTGCTGAGCTCCTGCCCTAGACTCCCAAATGCTGGGGTGCTTGTGCCATCTACCCTTAAAATTCTTTTTTTCTTTTTCTTTCTGTAACTCACTACATAGACCAGGGTGGCCTTGAACTTACTGAGATCCACCTGCCTCCGCCTCTCAATTCTGGGATTAAAGATTTGCACCCCTAGTCAGGCGTGGACTCACTCTGTAGACCAGAGGCGTGGACTCAGGAGGCAAAGGCAGGCAGATCTCTGTGAGTTTGAAGTCAGTCTGGTCTATAAAATGAGTCCAGGACAGCCAGGGAAACATGGAGAAACCCTGTCTCAAAAACAAAACAAACCCCCCAAACAAACAAACAAACAAGCAAACAGATTTGCACCTCCATGCTTGGCTTGGTGGGTGGGGGTGGGGAATAGGACAGGATGGGATTTTTTTTTTTTTCTTAATGGAAACCAAGATGCTTAGAAATCTCTCTAGTTTTGTCTCTAATACATTTTAGAAGCCAAGTTTCAGAGACGTTCGAGATGCCACAAAAAGGTGGCAGATGCCTTTAATTCTAATGTTTGGGAAACAGAAACAGGCAGATCTCTGTTAGTTCAAGGCCAGCCTGTTCTACAGATCGAGTTCCAGGACAGCCAAGGCTACACAGAGAGACCTTGTCTTGAAAAACAAACAAGAAAGAAAATGAGCCCACCAAAAGAACACCAATCCATGGTTTCCTCAGTACTTTTCTGGGGTGTTAGCGGCCCTGTATAAAAGCATTAAAGGAGTCAGGCGGTAGTGGTGCCCTGGGCATGCCTTTGATCCCAGCACTCTGAGGGAGGTGGGTCTTGGTGAGTTTGAGGCCAGTTTGGTCTACAGAGTTACAGGACAGCCAGTACTGTTACATAGAAAAACCCTGTCTAGAAACACAAAAACAACAATAAAACAGATACCCAAAACAAAACCAAAAAAACAAAACAACAAAAAAAATTGACAAGATCAAGTGTCTGTGTCAATAATTTTGTGAGCTACACGCGTATATAGCAACTCAGTCACCTGAAACAGGCCCCTTGCAACGAACATATTTCTTAGTATTACTGTTATAAAGACTGGGAAAAGGAGTTGGACTGTAGCTCAAGAGACAGCTTGCTTAGAATGTTACAGGTACTGGGTTTAGTATACAACCACCACCACCAACAACAACGAAATCCCCAAACCACACACACACACACACACACACACACACACACACACACACACACACACACACACACAGAGAGAGAGAGAGAGAGAGAGAGAGAGAGACATAGGCACACATATGTGGTGTGTGTGTGCAAAATTTGGGGCTGGGGAGATGGTTCAGTGGGTAAAATACTTGATGGGGATTTTTCAGGGGAAGGGCACACAGTTTTCAAGACAGGGTTTTCTGTGAAGTCCTGACTGTCCTAGAACTCACAGAGATCCTCCTGCCTTTGCCACCCGAGTGCTGGGATTAAAGGCATGCACCACCACACCTGCCCATTACAGATAGTTTTGAACTGCTATCTGGGTGCTGAGATTTGAACCCAGGTCCTTTGGAAGAGCAGCCAGTGGTCTTAACCACCGAGCCATCTCTCCAGCCCCAAAACTTGGTGTTTTCAGTGTGAGGACCGGAGTTCTAGACCCAAGAATCCACATAAGGCTAGATGTGGTGGTGCACACCTGTGTCCCAGCACGATGTAGTATATACTCTTTTTGAGGTGGCAAATGGGCTTGCAGACCAGTTGGTCTGGTATAAGCAACAAAGATCAACAAAGACTGTCCTAATGTAATAGATGAGAATACACAGCGGCACTCACACACACCCATATATACACATGTATTACACAGACAAAACTGAAAAATACTGTTTAGGATTTGAAATTCTCGTTCCTTGCAATGTTCTGCGAGAATTTGTCAGCATTTGTAGAGAAGAGCACTGGGTATCAAAGGAATGAAACTCTAGTACCAATTTTGCCAATCACTGTTACATGTTCTTGGTTTAAGAGCTTTTTAAGCCCCTCCTCCCTTTTAACTATTTAAACACAAGGTCTCAGACTGTAGCCCAGGCTTGCCTGGAACTCACTATGTGTGTGTCTCAAACAGGATTGCAGTTGGCAGCACCTAGGATGGAGCTAAAGCCCTCCCCCAACCCTTTAAAGAAAGCCTCTTGTTGTCTAGTCTGGCCTCAAAGTTGCTGTTTAGTAGGAAATAGGTGCACACATGCCCAGGTTCTTGTGCTTAACAAACACTCCCAAATGAGCTACATCCTGAGTTCTGAGGCTGGCCTTGGGACCCTCTTTCTTCTGCCTCTGGCTGCCATTGAGTCCTTTTAAGCCCCTGTCCTGGACTGCAGATGAAAATGTCTTTTGTTCTTGCTCCATCTAGTGGTACTTTCGAGTCTCCGCATTTAGAAAATTTCTGCTGTGTTGGGCCTTGAGGGAAGGCTAGGCATAGACTATGAATGGCTTTCATTGGAAAAGAAAGAAAGAAAGAAAGAAAGAAAGAAAGAAAGAAAGAAAGAAAGAAAGAAAGAAAGA
>CAJQZJ010033087.1:2954697-2976864 GCA_907164525.1 Lophiomys imhausi | reverse complement strand
CTATCTATCTATCTATCTATCTATCTATCTATCTATCTATCTATCTATCTATCATCTATCTATCCATCTATCTATCTACTCTCTATCATTTATCTATCCATCTATCTTCTATCTATCTATCTACCTATCATCTATCCATCTATCTATCTATCATCTATCTATCCATCTATCCATCTATCTATCTATCTCTATGAAAAGGGGTTTATTAAAATGGCTTACAGGCTGTGCTCCAACAATGTCTCTCGACCAAGGGAAGGTGTGATAGCCAGTAGTTGTTTAGTCCAGGAGGCTGAATGTCTCAGCATGTCTTCAGTATAAGCTGGAATCCTGAAAAAGTAGGCTCCAATGTCAGTGAAGGAATGGATTTGCCAAGGAGAGTGAGAATAAGCACGCAAAGAGAGCAAACTTCCTTCTTCCATGTCCTTTATATCGGGTGCCAAAGGAAGGTGTGGCCCAGATTAAAGGTGGATCTTCCCATCTCAAAAGATCTGGCTTAAAGGTGGGTCTTCCAACTTGAAATGATTTAATTAAGAAAGAATCCCTCCCCAGTGTTTTAGTTAATTCCATATATAGTCAGGTTGACAACCAAGAACAGCCATCACATTACCTATTGGTCTCTTGTTGATGATAATAATGCAGGCGGATCTTTGTGAGTTCGAGGCCAGCCTGGTCTACAAAGTGAGTCCAGGACAGCCAAGGATACACAGAGAAACCCTGTCTCGAAAAACCAAAAAAAAAAAAATAATGCTCAAAAGTTACTATTCTAGAATGAAGAAGGCTACTTGCAGGGGTTCAAATAAATTGTCGTCTTTGTTGTTTTCCTGGTCTCATCCTCTTGTTCCTCCTCTTTCTTTCCAATAAACTTGCCTTTCAAATTATGGACTAGCTCTCTGTTCATTCTGTAGAGTTCTAGGATGTATTATTTATGATGGAAAAGACAGCAGGCATTAATTTTACCATGATTTTCTAGTTCAGAGTAACAACCTCCATGGTTACCTGTGTGCATGTTTGTTTTATTTCCTGTATCTGCCTCCCTACCCAACATTCCTCGACATGCTTTTATTTTAATGATGGAAAGCCTAATGTGTTTTTCACTATTTTATAAATAGTCCACTCTTGTTTGTACTTCTTGTGCAATAAATTCTGTCAACAATAAAACAGCAAATAGTGAATCATTGTTCCTAGAAGAAATAGCATCATGTTCCTGAAAGCCTCTGTCAACATTTTTGTCAATGGATCAATACATTACATTGCAAGTGTTTCTGATTTATTTATGTACTTATTTGTTTATTTTTACTAGTTTTGCAACTTTTACTTACTTTTTTGTTATTTATTACTTCAAGTTACATCTCCATCACAGTCCCCTCTCTCCACCCCTCCCAGTCCCACCCTCTCACCCTCACCCCCTCTCCCAGCTGTCCTACTCCTCCAGAGTGGATTGCCCCTACATATCAGCCACCCTCATGAGGTTCAATAGTCATATGAGTGTTAGAACTTCCTTTTGCACTGGGGGCCTACATGGCAACTCAATTAGGGCAAAGTGTCCCACTAACAGGTAACAAGGTATATGTTCCTGTTCCTTTTGGTGTGTTGGTTGTGGGATAGTTAAGCTGTATTACACAGCTAAAGTCCAATTATAAATGTATAGATGCCATGTGCATCCTTCTGAGTCTGGGTTAGCTCACTCAGGATGAGCTTCTCTAGTTCCATCCATTTGGCTGCAAATTGCATTACTTCCTTGTTTCTGATAGCTGAGTAGTATTCTATTGTGTAAACTACCACAGTTTTTTTTTTTTATCCATTCGTCAGTTGAGGGACATCTGGGTTGTTTCCAGTTTCTAGTTATTACAAATGAAGCTGCTATGAACACAGATGAGGATATGTCCTTGTGGTTTGATGAGGAATTGTTTGAATGTATACCCAGAAGTGGTATGGCTGGGTCTTGAGGTAGGGCTGTTCCATGTTTTCTAAGACATCACCATACTTATTTCCATAGTGGTTGTACAAGTTTGCACACCCACCAACAATGGAGGAGTGTTCCCCTTTTTCTGCAGCCTCACCAGCATGTGCTGTCATTTGAGTTTTTGATCTTAGCCATTCTGACAGGTATGAGATGGAATCTTCTTGAGTCTTCAAGAAGTCTCAAGAGTCTTCTTGAGTTTCATTTCTCTGATGATGAAGGACATTGAGCATTTCTTCAAGTGTCTCTCATCCATTAGAGATTCCTCCTTTGTGAATTCTCTGTTTAGACCTGTTCTCCATTTTTTGATTGGATTATTTGGTTTCTTTGTGTTTAATTTCTTGAGTTCTTTATAAATTTTGGATATTATCCCTCTGTCAGATATGGGGTTGGTAAAGACCTTTTCCCAGTCTGTAGGCAATGCAATTCTTTACAGACCTTGAAAGAACAATTTTCAACTTCATATGGAATAACAAAAAACTCTGAATAGCTAAATCAATCCTGTACGATAAAAAACAAACAAACAAAACATCTGGAGGTATCACCATACCAGATTTCAAGCTATACTACAGAACAATAGTAATAAAAAAAAACAGCTTGGTAATGGTATAGAAACAGATCAGTGGATCAATGAAATAAAATTGAAGACCCAGAAATGAATACACACACACCTATGGTCACTTAATTTTTGACAAAGAAACCAAAACCATACAATGGAAAAAGGACAGCATCTTCAACAATGGTGCTGGTCTAACTGGATGTCGACATGTAAAAGAATGCAAATTGACCCATACTTATCTCCTTGCACAAAACTTAAGTCCAAATGGATCAAAGACCTTAACATAAAGCCCGACACACTAACTCTAGTAGAAAAGAAAGTGGGGAAAATCCTAGAATTCATTGGCACAGGTGACAAGTTCCTGAATAGAACACCAATAGCTCAGGCTCTAAGACCAGCAATCAATAAATGGGACCCCATGAAACTGAAAAGCTTCTGTAAGGCAAAGGACACTATCATTCAAACAAAATGGTGTTTCTGTTTTAAAACATCTTCTTTAATCTATATTGTTAATTTGTTAGCATCAAGCATCTAGTCTGACAACACTAACTTGTGCCTGAGGAATATTCTTTTCTTGTGTTCAGGAATAAACATTAGATAATACGAGCTCTGTGTAGGAGTAATTTTAAACAGCAAAACAACTAACAACAATGTTGGGGAGGGATAGTACAAAAATGTGAAAACACCACTTAATAGAACACAGGAACACAAAATTGCTTTGTTTGTCCTCAGTTGGCAGTCTTTCTGGGCTAATCAAAATTTTCACTACCCTGTACATGTCTAAATGACCATGACAGCAGGTTATTGAATCTTGAGGTTAGAAAAAGTCTTAGCGGTAAATATTCTACCAACTGAGAGACATCCCTAACCCCTTTTCCTTTTAATTCAGTCCAAGATCCCAACCCATGGGTTAAGGCTGCACATATGCATAGTGGGGCTTCCCACCTCATTTAAACTTCTCTTGAAAGATACTCACATGGATACCAAAAGGTGTGTCTCCTGCAATTCCAAATGCAGTCAAATTGAGGATGAAGAACTATCACAGAGTAAAAATAAAACAAAATAATAACCAAACTCCACCATAATAAACAATGTACCCTAAAAAGGTAGTAGCTCTCTTCTTTTTTTCATTTTTTAAAAATTGAAAATAGATTCTTCTCTCATACAATAATATATCCTGGCTAGTTTCCACTCTCTTCACTCTTCCTAGTTTCTCCCAACCTTATCTCTCCCCCATATAGGCTCCCCCTCCATTTCCCTTCAGAAAAGACCAGACCTCCAAGAGACAACAACCAAACAGGCCAAAATAAAATATAATAGGACAAAGCAAAAGCCCTCATACCCAGGCTGGACAAGGCAACCTAACAGGAGGAAAAGAGTCCCAAGAGCAGGCAAAAGAGTCAGAGACACACCTTCTCCCACTGTTAGGAGTCCCACAAAAACACCAAGATACCAACCATAACATATGTGCAGAGGACCTGCTGCAGACTCACGCAGGCCCGATGCTTCACATCAGTATCTGGGAGCCCATATGAGTCTTGATCAATTGATTCAGTGGGCCATGCTTTCCTGGTGTCTTCCATCCCCTCTGACTACTACAATCTTTCCTCACCCTCTTCTCTGGGGTTCTCTGAACTCCAAGGGGAGAAACCTGATGGAGATCTCCAATTTAGACATCTTCTCCTAATAATGTCTGGCTGTTGGTTTCTGCACCCATTCCCATCTGCTGCTGGTGGAAGCCTCTCTTGATGACAGGACAAGGCACTGATATATAAGTATAGCACAATATCATTAGGAATCATTTAATTTGCTTGTTTATTTTTTGCTAAGTTGTACTTGGTTCTACAGTACTTCTTTGGGCTATCCACTCTCAGGTTCTAGGCCATACAGGCAGTCTAGGTTATGGGCTCCCTCTTATGGTATGGGATTCAAGTTAAACCAGATATTGGATGGCCACTCCCACAAGTTCTATACCACCATTGCCCTAGCACATCTTGCTGGCTGGACAGATTGTTGATCAAAGATTTAGTGGTTGAGTTGGTGTCCAGATTTATCTTTTCTTAGCCTGCAGAGTACCTTCTGTTGGGGACTGCTTTTTTTGGCATAACTTTAGTGATTTTTATTTTCAGTCTCCATTTTAGTCATAAGATGAAATTACTTATACTTGGTTACTTTGTTACCTTGACACTCCAAAGAGTCCTCAACTACACTTAGGACCAATCAAATTAAAAGTCAGTTAGAAATGCTTTATCTAGCTAGTCAAAATAATGTAGTGCTGCCATTCCCTTGCTTCCTACCTGGTTGTTACCTGGATGAAGTTTGTTTTCTGTACATGGTTACCTGGTTGCTACCTGAATATAGTTTGTTTGTTTGTTTTTTAAATAAAAAGCACATCTTGGAAGCAGACCGATATCACAGTTAGGCTCCAAGACCTCTGTGACCTTGGTCATGATGGTTATGACAAGTTTTGGGGTGTGCATTCACTAAACCATCAATATCTCAATGAGGTTGATCACTGAATGGTGTGTGTGGTTATTCTTGAACTATAGCATTTAGAGTTCCCATTGAGACTGGACTATAACATTTGTAGGTTCCACCAAGATTGAACTCTAAAACTATAACACCTTCTCATGCCAAAGAGACTAGAATGTAGTGGGGAAAGCCCCATGGAGGCACCAGCTCCAACTTTCAACATTCAATGATCTGTGTGGATATTGTCTTTAGCAATGGGGCCCCACTGTCAGTTTTCAGGGAGCAACCTTCTGACCTGGGATCAGTTTGGGTTGTTTAGGGATCTCAACAGGACCCCCCTACACCAACAACTCAAACAAAGGCAACCCAGTCCTACAACTGGAAGGATTGCCTAGCTATGAAAAGAGGGGCAGTTCATACTCCATGTCTCCCATTACTAGGAGTCCTCACTAGGATCACCCTCATAAATTCCAGGAAGTTTCCACTGCACTGGATTTCCACACAGCCCTCCAAATGTCCCCCAATTCCAGCTGACTCTCAAGTACTATTTCCCTCCATTCCCTGGCCCTCACCTGATCCCTCCCATTCCCATCCCCACACATCCCCAGCCCACCCCAAAAATGTATTATTTTTCTCCTTCCCATGGAGATCCATGTGTTCCCCTTAGAGCCCTCATTGTTACTTTGCCTTTCAGGGTCTGGGTAGCAGAATATTTGATTACATTGTGAACTCCAAGACTGTGAATTGAAAAATCTGTTTCTATTATGGAATGGCTCAGCTGTTAATCTTAGAGTTTTCTGTTTGCTGAAAACAAGCACTTGTGGTGTGGATCTGCCCTAACATACACTAATCCAAGAGCTTTCTGTTTATTGTAAACAAGTGGTTATGGTGTGACTCAGTCTTAGAACACACCTTTAATCTGAAAGCTTCTGTATACAAGATTAAGTAAAGTTAACCTTATGTCAAGAGGTGGAGCAAGAAATCATCTGTCAGTTATTAAACAGAAAGGAGGGACATTGAGCTGAGGGGTAGGTAAGACAGTGTGGATGAGTTGAGAGTTTATCTTCCTTTGGGTTTTCTCATTCAGAGGTTTTCTTCTTCAAGGCTTCTATTCTGCCCGGTTCTCGAGACTCCAAAGACCACCCAGGAGCCAACTCCAATGTAAATACATGAGGGTTGTTTATTCAAGCTCAGAGCTTGGACTCTCAATACTCACTGACACAGCAGTTCGAGTTGAGAGCCCCCAGACACAAAAGTACAGAGTTTATGCAGAGAGTCAGACAGAGAAGCAGGGTTTTTGTCATATGATTGGATGACAGACAGGCACGTCTGCCCTACTGCTCGGTAATCACCTGCATTACCTGACACACAGAAACCAGAAACTGTGTACATTATCGGACATGTACAAACCCAGAACATGCACCACATGCATTCCAATTGTGTGTTACCTGACATGCACAAACCAGAGTATTTCTGAACTCGGGCAAACCAAGAAGAAAACCAAAAGTAAGGCAACAGAAGCCAAACCATAGAACACAAACAAAAACAAATGGTCTCACAAACAATAAATCAGTCCGGACAGACTTTCATGCAGATCCTGAAAACAAGTCAAACTTGAACTTTCCATAAAACGAAAACAGAGACAAGCAGTCTCACAGACAGCATAGACAATTGGACTAGACAAAAAAAAAAAAAAAATAAGGTCATACCTCCATCTCGGGGTCTTTCCTGGTGACTCAGGGTCCCCAAGATCTTGGTGGAACCTCCAAATGTAAAGGTCAATACCAGTCTACTGGAAATTCAGGAATGATGCCTCAGTTTTCACACGTACATAGAGAAACATACATACAGAGATAGAAACACAGTAACTTACCAGCCAGTTTGAACCCTCTGGGCAGGAGTCCTGGTGACTTTGGGGTTCCCGGGGGTATGAGCCCCAAAATGTTCTGCCCGGTTCTTGAGACCCCAAAGACCACCCAGGAGCCAACTCCAATGTAAATACATGAGGGTTGTTTATTCAAACTCAGAGCTTGGACTCTCAATACTCACTGACACAGCAGTTCAAGTTGAGAGCCCCCAGACCCAAAAGTACAGAGTTATATAGAGACTCAGACAAAGAAACAGGTTCTTTACCATATGATTGGATGACATTTGGGTAACCAGTCATGTCTATTTCTGATTGGCTCGTTGTTACTGACTAACAAGCTGTGGTCAGCTTGACCATCAAAAAGTTTGTTTAGACTTTTTGGGTACTTCTCAGAGTGAGCTGTCTGGTGATGATGAGGGAACACCCCTGGAATGCAAGGTCGGGTACATTTTGTTGTGGTGCTAAAACTGGAGGTCAGCTCTGAGTCAAACTTAACACAAAATGGAATCTTTTTTTTTTTTGAAGATGGATTCAGTCAGGCTCCACACTTCTTCCTCTAGGTTTTTCGGGGCTTTTTATCTTAGGCCTTTTGGCTGGGATGTTGCTGGAATAGGAATATCAGATGGGTGCTTTCTCTGTCTCTCTGTGCTAGCTGGTTTTCAACCCAGCTCCTGAGTATTTGGTAAAATTGAACGAATGGGATATTTTAGTTTGTCTGTACATTGTAGCTTGATTATTGTTTACTTAATAGCTAATGTTTACTAAAAAGTAAATAAATAGGTTGGATGTGATGGTGCATGTCTTTAATCTCAGTACTTGGGAGGCAGAGGCAGGCTATCTGTCGGAGTTTGAATCAAGACTTGTCAACAAAATGAGTCCAGGACAACTAGGGCTACACAGAGAAACCCTGTCTTGAAAAACAAACAAAGAAACAAAAACTGAATACATACAATATTTTTCTTTCTGGGTCTGGGTTACCTCACACAGGATGATTTTTTTTCTAGCTGCATCAATTTGCATACAAATTTCATAATGTCATTATTATTTTTTGAAGTATGTAAAGGCAGGTTTATTGGATGCAACTCTTATGGGGAGGGAGATGGGGGAAGATAAAGAGAAAAAGACCATATGCACACAGGGAGAGAGGCAGGGAGAGAAAACATAATGTCATTTTTTAAAACAGCTAAGTCTTACTCCACTGTGTAAATTACCACAGTTTGTTTATCCATTCTTCCACTGAGGGACATCTAAGTGCATAGCTGACCGAGTGTCCTTGTGGTAGGATGGAGCATCCTTTGGGTATATGGCTAGGAGTGGCATAGATGTGTCTTGAGGTAGATTGATTCCCAATTTTCTGAGGAACCAGCATATTGATTTCCATATGATTGTACAAGATTGCATTCCCACAGCAATGAATGAGTATTCCCTTTGCTCCATATCCTCAATGGCATGAGTTGCCACTTGTATTTTTGATTTTAGCCATTGTGAAGGATGTAAGATGGAACCTCAGAGTCCTTTTGATTTGAATTTCCCTGATGACTAGTAATGTCGAATATTTCTTGAAGTGTTCCTCAGCTATTTGAGACTCCTCTGTTGAGAATTCTCGGTTTAGATCTGTACTCCATCTTTTAATTGGGTTATTTAATTCTTTGTAATCTAATTTAAGTTCTTTATATATTTTAGATACTAGACCTCTATCAGATGTAGAGTTGGTAAAACTTTTCCTATTTTGTAGACTGATGCTTTGTCCAATTGTAGACTGGTGTTCTTTGCCTTGTAGAAGGTTTTCAGTTTCATGAGGTCTCATTTATTAATTGTTGATCTTAATGCCTGTGCTATGTGTGTTCTGTTAAGGAAGTTGTCTTCTGTGCCAATGCATTCAAAGCTATTCCCCACTTTCTCTTCTTTCAGGTTCAGAGTACCTGACTTTATGTTGAGGTCTCTGGACTTGAGTTTTGTACAAGGTGATAAATATGGGTCTATTTTCATTCTTCTACATGCAGGCATCCAGTTAGAGCAGCACCATTTGTTGAAGAGGCTTTCTTTTTTTTTTCAGTGTGTATTTCTGGCTTCTTTGTCAAAAATCAGTGTGAATTTACCTCTTGTTCTTCTATTCGATTCCATTGATCGCTATATCTGTTTTTATGCCAGCACCATGCAGTTTTTATTGACATAACTCTCTAGTACAACTTCACTTCAGGGATGGTGATGCCTCTGGAAGTTTTTTTTTATTGTTCAGGATTGTTTCAACTATCCTGGATGTTTTGTTTTTCCATATGAAGTTGAGAATTGTCCTTTCAAGGTATGTAAAGAATTATGTTGGAATTTTGATGGGAATTGCATTGAATCTGTAGATTGCTTTTGATAGTATGGCCATTTATATTATGCAAATCTTACCAATCCATGAGCATGGGAGATCTTTCCTTTTTTTATATCTTCTCCAATTTCTCTCTTCAAAGACGTGATGTTTTTAACATACATGTCTTTGACTTGCTTGGTTAGAGTTACTCCAATATATCTTAAATTATTCAAGGCTATTGTGAAAGGTGCTGTTTCTGTGATTTCTTTCTTAGCCCATTTGTAATTTGTATACAAGAGGGTTATGAATTATAAAGCTTAGTATACATTCCCAGTGTCCAGTCCATATGTATTTGGCAACTGACTTTAACATTCTACTCTTCAACCATCTCCATGAGTTTAAAGTTCTATATCCAACTCAGCTTCCATCCTAACTTTCATCACAATTTTAAAAACATCTTCTTAGATCCAGAACATCCTCTTAATTCCTGAACAACTCAAAATTTAACTATGAAACTCTAGCTATCTAGTCTTCAACCACATCAGAGACCTGAGAGGGATTACTGATTTTTTTTTTTTTTAGTTAATCTTTTATCCAGCTACTTTCCTGAAAGTGTTTATCAGTTTTAAGAATCTCTGGTGGAATTTTAAGGGTCACTTATGTATACTATCATATCATCTACAAATAAGAATACTTCTACTTTTTCTTTTCCAATTTATATCCCCTTGATTTCCCTCACTTGTCTTATTGCTCTAGCTAAGACTTCAAGTATTATATTGAGTATATATGGAGAGAACAGACAACTTTGTCTTGTTCTGGATTTTAGTGAAATTGCTTTGAGTTTCTCTCCATTTAATTTGTTGTTATATACAGGCTTTCTGTAAATTGCCTTTATTATGTGTAGGTATGTCCCTTGTATCCTTAATCTCTTCAGGACTTTTATCATGAAGGGGTGTTGGATTTTGTCACAGGTTTTTTTTTTTGTTTGTTTGTTTGTTTTTGGCATCTAGTGAGATAATCATGTGTTTTTTTTCTTTCAGTTTGTTTATATGGGTTATATTTTTTGTATGTTGAACCCGCCCTGCATCCCTGGGATAAAGCCTATTTGACCATTGTGGATATATTTTTAATGTGTTCTTGGTTCCAATTTGCAAGTATTTTATTGAGTATTTTTGCATATATGTTCATGAAGAAAATTGATCTGCAGTTCTTTGTTGAGTCTATGTGGTTTGAGTATCAGGATAATTGTGACTTCATAAAATGAATTTGGCAATGTTGCATCTGTTTTTATTTTATGGAATAATTTGAGTAGTATTAGTGTTAACTCTTTTTTTGAATGTCTGGTACAATTCTGTCTGGCCCTGAGCTTTTTTTTTTTTTTTTTACATTTATTTATTACTTCAAGTTACATCTCCATCAGAGCCCCCTCCCTCCACCCACTCCAGGTCTCACCAGCCCTGGGATTTTTTTTTTTTTTTTTTTTTTTTGGTTTGGGAGACTTTTAGTGACCATTTCTATTTCACTAGGGGTTGTAAGTTTATTTAGATTATTTATCTAATCTTGATTTAACTTTGGTAAGTTGTACCTATCAAGAACATTATCCATTTCTTTTAGATTTTTCAGTTGGTAGAGTATAGCTCTTCAAAGTATCTCCTTTTGATTATCTGCATTTGTCTGTTACTTCTCCCTTTTCACTTCTGATTTGGATATTCTCTCTCTGCCTTTTAGTTAGTTTGGCTAAGGGTTTGTTTATCTAGTTGATTTTCTCAAAGAATCAACTCTTTGTTTTGTTGATTTTTTTATGGCCCTCTTTGTTTCTATTTTATTGATTTCAGCCCTGAGTTATTTCCTGTCATCTTTTCCTCTTGAGTTTGTTTGCTTCTTTTTGTTCTAGAGCTTTAAGGTGTGCTGTGAATTCCCTAGTATGAGATCTTTCTAATTTCTTTATAAAGACCCTTAGTGCTATGAACTTTACTCTTAGCACTGCTTTCATTGTGTCCCATAAGTCTGGGTATGTTGTGCATTCATTTTCATTGAATTCTATACAGTCTTTAATTTCTTTCTTATTTCTGCGTTGACACATTTTTCATTCAGTAGAGAGTTGTTCAGTTTGTGAGTTTTGTGTTGTTTATGTTGTTGATGATATTCAACTTTGATCCATGGTGGTCTGATAGGATTAAGTGATTTTTTTTTTCAATTTTCTAATATCCACTGAGACTTGTTTTGTGACTGAGTATGTGGTCAATTTTGGTGAAAGTTTTGTGATGCACTGAGAAGTTTTGTGTTTAGGTGGAATGGTCTGTAAATATCTGTTAGGTTCATTTGGTTTATAATATCTGTTATATCCAGCATATCTCTGTTTAGTTTTTGTCTGGATGAGCTGTCCATTGGTGAGAGTGGAGTACTGAAGTCTCTGACTATCAGAGTGTGAGGGTCAATATGTAATTTAGGTTGTAGTAGTGTTTATTTTACAAACTTGGGTGCTCTTGTGTTTGGGGCATAGATCTTAAGAATGAAATGGCATTTTGGTGGATTTTTCCTTTGATATGAGTATGTAGTGTTCTTCCCTGTTAGAGAAAGATCTACTGGATTGATTATCAGAGGCTGATTTCAGTGCTCAGAGATCTGGTTACTCTCCTTCCCTAGGCAATCTCTGATTGGTTAATAAAAGTTGCTTCTGGCCAAATAGCTGTGTAGAAAGAGTATAGGAAGGCAGAACTTCCTGGGAGGAACTAAGGAAACCTGGGATTACACAGAGGAAGCTCTCTTCCCACCAGAACCCAGAAGCAGAAGGAAGACTCGGTATGAGCTCTGAAGGTACAGCCATGCCACATGGCTGGCTGGGATTAAGGGATCAGATAAATTTAGATTAGCTAGTTGAGAGTCTCTTCAGCTAAGGGCTAAGTGTTGAAACATTAAAAGGTTTTGGTGTATTTAATTATTGGGAAAAGGCCCACCAAACCTACAGGCTTCCAGCTAAGGTGAGCCTACAGGCCTCCTGCCAGGCTGCTGCCAGTTGCTCTGTTGGCTTAATATAACAGTTTATAATTATTAATAAATATATTTGTTAACAAGGTTGCAGTTTCACTTTCCATTCTCTTTTGATTAATTTTTGCTTACAGTCTATTTTGTTAGATATTAAAATGGCAGCACCAACGTGTTTCTTAGGTCCATTTGCTTAGAAAATCTTTTTCCATCCAACCATTGAACCTGAGGTAATGTCTACCCTTGATGTTGAGGTATGTTCCTTATATGTAGCAGAAAGATTGATCCTCTTTTTGGATCTATTCTGTTAGTCTGTGTCTTTCTAGTGGGGACTTGAGACCATTGATATTGAGTGACATCAATGACCAATGATTGCTAATTCCTGTTATTTTGTTGTTGTTGTTGTTGTGTGTGTGTGCTTGCCTTCTTTTGGCTTTGTTGGTGTGTGATGAATGGATTAAAGCAGGTGCAGTTCATACACAAAATGGAATTTTATTCTGCCATAAAGAAAGATGAAATAATGACATTTATAGGAAGTAATATATGACAGTAAAAAATCACCTTCAGATTTTTCCTGTCCATTTCTCTCTTCTTCTATCATTAGCTTTCATCTTATTTGATTGGTTGTTTATTACACAAAGATTCTCATGAATACTCTTATAAACAAGGTAAGAATATTTACTAAGATAATTTTGATCTATAAGTTAATTTTTTGAATAGTTAAAAATTATATATAATTTATATATTATATAATTGTATACATATATATGTATTTATATATGTATACTAGTATCAATACAATTTACAGGGCAATATACCCAACACAGTGAAAAGAAAAAGCTACAAAAGCTAACAGACCTCAGGAATGTACATCTAATTGACACTGCATTGCAGGAGTCAATAGCTGCGCTTTTTGAAAGCTGTGGCTATGGAGATCCTGAACAAGAAAGTTTGCTGTTTAAGCTGCAGTAACTTTTCTGACCATGGATCATTGTTCCTTCTGTGTTAGATTTTCACAGTTCCCTTAATGCATTTGGGCCAACTATCTCAGAGTCACCTGCAATGTTTCTGACAACTCCTCACTCTCCTGTTAGGAACTGTAGCCCTTTTCTGATGAAAGTATTATACACCATGATCAAGTAGGCGTCATCCCAGGAATGCAGGGATGGTTCAACATATGAAAATCCATCAGTGTAATTCACCATATAAACAAGGTGAAAGAAAAAAAAACACATGGTCATCTCACTAGATGCTGAAAAAGCATTTGACAAAATCCAACACCCCTTCATGCTAATAGTCCTGGAGAGAACGGGCATACAAGGACCATACCTAGAAATAATAAAGGTGATATAAAGTAAGCCAGTAACCAGCATCAAATTAAATGGAGATAAACTTGAAGCATTTCCTCTACACTCAGGGACCAAACAAGGATGCCCCTTTCACCATATCTCTTCAACATAGTACTTGAAGTTCTTGCTAGAGCAATGAGACACATAAAGGAGATCAAGGAGATACAAGTTGGAAACAAAGAAGTCAAATCATCCTTATTTGCAGATGATATGATAGTATACATAAGTGATGCCAAAAATTCCACGGGAGAACACTTACAGCTGATAAATACCTCATCAAAGTGGCTGGATACAAAATTAATTAAAAAAAAACCCAGAAGCTCTTCTTTATACAAAAGATAAATGGGCTGAGAAAGAAATTGGGGTGGGGGGGATCCAAGATGGTGACAGCCCACACAGATGCATTTTGAATGTGGGGAAAACAGCTATCATACCACAGAGTTATAACATTCTGAGCAATAATCTGAGTGGTGTGAACCTGCTGGGTTTCACCCAGTGACCCAGGTACTAATAAAAGTCCCTGGGCAAGACTCTCCTCTCTCGGACAGTCAGAAAAACAGACCAGCAGGAACCACAGTAGCCACTGACTCCGGGAAGCAAGAGAATCATCACCAGGAGAGGGACCAGGTTCGATCCACTCAAATACCCAGTGAGCAGCTACTAACCCCAGACAGGGTTACTCACCAGTCTCCTGGGATCCCGGATTCCACACAGGCATTCTGACACCAAGGGGCAGATCGGCAGAGCCGTGAGAATGGATATATTTTCAGCAGAACCATTGTGGACAAGGGCCACAGCATGTTCTGCTGGACCACAGCAGAGAAGTGGTCTGGAAGATGCAAGCATATTTGGGCTTACCCAGAGGGATGTTGGACATACAGACTCCTCTATTGGATTTGCAGTCAGTGAGAAGAACACTGCAGCTAGACAGAGCAGCAGGATACACTTCAGCTGGGGCTTCCCGGCCAGCACCAGTGCAGTGTCCCAGGATTTGGAAGACAGTGGCCCTAATTTCCAGTATTCCAGCACAGATGTAGGAGCACTGAGATAAGAGCTGGCTGAGAGGTCAGTGGCCGAGTTGGAAGGCTGCTTGGAACTCCCCTGGGTCCAAGCCCTGGCTGGGCTGTGGGGTTAATATCGGACCCCTTTGTTAATGCTGGCTCCTCCAGTGAGAAACCAGATCTTCAGCATATATAGTTCCACCCCTGGAGCAGAAAGTTCTTGGCCTATGTGCACTGCCTGAGTGACTCAGACTACTTAGTGCTTAGGGCCAAGAGGTAAAGAGGTGCCCTGGGGAACATCCAGACAGAGTGGACCCCAGTAGAGATATACTCATGCTGATAGGCAGTGAGTGAGGTGCAAGCCCATCTGGGCCTGCCCAGCAGGGAGAAAAAAGAACTCAGTACTGGAAATATAGACACTGAAGGATTGGAGTCATCAGACACGAACACTGAGTGACTCCCACCGGGAAACTGTACTCCCTGCCTGTCGGGTCCCTTCAGGTCTCCAGCTAGCAGATTCAACCCCCAAATTTAGGACCTCCAGAGTCCACAGAATCTGCGCTTGGACACACAGGAGCATACCAACAGAGTTGTTACATGCTGAATACCCAGGCTACAACACAGAAAGCTCTGACTCAGGAGCAGTGAAACAATCCTGGGCCATTGCTCATTGCCTGGGAGACATGGGCTGCACCAGCTCACAGTGCTTCTGGCTATTAGATGCACATTGATCCTGAAAACCCCCTGAGAGCAGCTTGGGAGGACTGTGAACACCTTCCAATGCATAAGCTGCAGGGGAGCTACAGCCACAGCAAACAGTCTGTGGCCTGCCAACCTGTACTATCATCAATACAAAGACCAGTTGGATCTCAGGAACCTACAGAAACACATCCCACCACAACCCCTGAACTGGGTCCCCAATTGGGACACAACAGGAATGGGTGAGCTCTGGGAGATACACTGAGAACAAACCTCCACACAAGGCCCCATACAGCATGTGGAGAGCTGCAGACCACCAAAGCTATACGACTTCTACACCAAAGCGCCCCTCTTGGCACCAAGCCCAGCTAGCACCAGGAACAAACATCTAAGAACAACCAAATGGCTAAAGGTCAGTGAAAAAACAGATCCAACAAAAGTCAGGGAAATATGACTCCAACAAAATGCAGCTATGCTAGTACGGCAAGCCCTGAGCACTCCACCACAACGGAAACACAGGAAAACAATGACAAATATATATTCTGGAAAGTGATAGAGCCCTTTCAAGAAGAATTTAAATCTCTGAAGGAATTCAAAGATTCCATAATTTTACAAGTGAAAGCAATGGAGAATACCATTAGAGATCTCCGAGCCAAAGTGGCTCAGCTTGAACAGGAAAGAGAAAAGGCAACAAGCAAATTGGAGCAGGAAACATCGAAAACAAATAAAATTGTTCAAGACTTGAAATTGGGAAGTGGAAGCAATAAAGAAAACACATGTGGAAATAATCTGGGAGGTGGAAAATAAAGGGAAGAGAACAGGAACTACAGACATGAGTATCAAAAATAGGATACAAGAGATGAAAGACATAATCATAGGTGTGGAAGATTTGATGGAAGAAATCAGTACAACAACTAAAAAAGAGAGAGAGAGAGAAATCTAAAAAAGTTCTCACCCATGACATTCAAGAAATCAAAGATTCAATGAAAAGACAGAACCTAAGAATTATAGGCATAGAGGAAAGAGAAGACTCCGGACTCCAAGGTCCAGGAAACATCTTCAACAAAATCATAGAAGAAAACTTCCAAAACTTAAAGAAACAGATGCCAATAAAATTCCAAGAGGCATACAGAACACCAAACAGATTAGATCAGAAAAGAAACTCCCCTTGCCACATAATAATTGAAACTCCAAATGTACAGAACAAAGAAAGAATATTAAAAGCTGTAAGAGAAAAAGGTCAAGTAACATGTAATGACAGACCCATCAGAATTACATCTGATTTCTCCTCAGAAACTTCAAAAGTCAGAAGGATCTGAGCAGATGACCTACAAGCCCTGAGAGAACATAGGTGCCCAGCCAGACTACTATACCCAGCAAAACTCTCTATCAACATAGATGGAGAAAACAAGATATTCCATGACAAAATCAAATTTAAACAGTATCTACCCACAAATCCAGCCCTACAGAAGGTTTTAGAAGGAAAATTCCAACCCAGAGAAGATAACTACACCCAAGAAAATAGAGGAAACAAGAAACTCCACTGCAGCTAAACCAAAAGAAACACAGAACCACCACCTACACCAACATAACAGGAAACAGCAACCTTTGGTCATTAATGTCCATCAATATCAATGGACTCAACTCCCCAATAAAAAGACACAGGCTTACAGAATGGATCTGTAAACAAGACCCATCATTAGCTGCATATAAGAAACACACCTCATTAACAAAGATAGATGCTACCTCAGAGAAAAGGGCTGGGGTCCAAGCAAATGGACCCAGGAAGCAAGCTGGAGTAGCCATCTTAATATCAAATAAAATACACTTTCAACTGAAATTAATCAAAACAGATTGAGAAGGGCATTACATACTCGTTAAAGGAAATATTCATCAAGAGGATATCTCAATATTGAATATCTATGCCCCAAATACAAGGGCACCTACATTTGTAAAAGAAATTCTTCTAAAGCTTAAATCACACATCGATCCCCACACATTAGTAGTGGGAGACTTCAACACCCCACTCACAACAATGGACAGGTCATCAAGACAGAACCCAAACAGAAATAATGAGTCTAATAGAGGTCCTGAACCAAATGGACCTAACAGATATCTAAAGAATGTTTCACCCAAACACAAAAGAATACACCTTCTCAGCACTACACAGAAACTTCTCCAAATTTGACCATATAGTCGGACACAAAGCAAGCCTCAACAGATACAAGAAAATTGAAATAACCTCTTATCAGACCACCATGGAATAAAGCTGGACGTCAACAACAAAAGAAATAATAGAAAGCCTACACACTCATGGAAACTGAACAACTCGTTACTGGATGACTACTGGATCAGGGAAGAAATAAAGAATGAAATCAAAGACTTCTTATAAGCCAATGAAAATGAAGGCACATCATACCCAAACCTATGGAACACAATGAAAGCTATACTATGATGAAAGTTCATAGCACTAAGAACCTTCAAAAAGAAAATTGTGACAGTTCATATTAGCAAATTAACAGCTGAACTGGAAGAACTGGAAAAAAAGAAGCAAACACTCCCAAGAGGAGCAGAAGGCAGGAAATCATCAAACTTAGGGCTGAAGTCAACAACTTAGAAACAAAAACAACGATACAAAGAATCAATGAAACCAAGAGTTGGTTCTTTGAAAAAAATCAACAAAATAGACAAACCCTTAGCCAAATTAACTAAAAGGCAGAGGGAAAAATCCAAATCAACAAAATCAGAAATGAAAAGGGAGAAATAACAACAGACATCTTGGAAATCCAGAGAATCTTTAGGGCCTACTTTAAAAATCTGTACTCCATGCCGGTTGTGGTGGCACACGCCGGTAGGATTTGCTGAAGGAGGCAGAGGCAGGAAAAATCTGTACTCCACGAAATTTGAAAACCTAAGCGAAATGGAAAATTTTCTTCACCTTCAGAAGTTAAATCAATATCAGGTTAACAGATTAAACAGCCCTATAACCCCCAAGGAAATAGAAACAGTCATTAGAAATCTCCCAACCAAAAAAAAAAAAAAAAGAAAAAAAAAATCCCAGGGCCAGATGGTTTCAGCACAGAATTTTACCAGATCTTCAAGGAAGAGCTAATACCAGTACTCTTCAAACTCTTGAACAAAATAGAATCAAAGGGAACACTGCCATACTCATTATACGAGGCCACAGTCACTTGATTCCTAAACCACACAAAGATCCAACAAAGAAAGAGAACTTCAGATTAATCTCCCTCATGAACATAGATGCAAAAGTACTTAATAAAATACTGGCAAAATGAACCAAGAACACATCAAAAGTATCATATACCATGATCAAGTAGGCTTCATCCCAGGAATGCAGGGATGGTTCAACATATGAAAATCCATCAATGTAATTCACCATATAAACAAGTTGAAAGAAAAAAACCACATGATCATCTCGCTAGATGCTGAAAAAGCATTTGGCAAAATCCAACACCCCTTCATGCTAAAAGTCCTGGAGAGAACGGGCATACAAGGAACATATCTAGAAATAATAAAGGTGATATACAGCAAGCCAGTAGCCAACATCAAATTAAATGGAGATAAACTTGAAGCATTTCCTCTAAACTCAGGGTCAAGACAAGGATGTCCACTTTCACCATATCTCTTCAACATAGTACTTGAAGTTCTTGCTAGAGCAATAAGACAGCTAAAGGATATCAAGGGGATACAAATTAGAAACAAAGAAGTCAAACTATCCGTATTTGCAGAAGATATGATAATATACATAAGCAACCCCAAAAATTCCACCAGAGAACTCTAATAGCTGATAAACACCTTCAGCAATGTGGGTGGATACAAAATTAATTCAAAAAAATCAGAAGCCCTTCTTTATACAACAAATAAATGGGCTGAGATGAAATTATGGAAGCAACACCCTTCACAATAGCCACAAACAATATAAAATACCTGGGGTTAACTCTAACCAAGCAAGTGAAAGATCTGTATGACAAGAACTTCAAGTCCTTGAAGAAAGAAATTGAAGAGGACATCAGAAGATGGAAAGATCTCCCATGTTCATGGATAGGTAGAATCAACATAATAAAAATGGCCCTCCTAGGAAAAGCAATATACAGATTCAATGCAATTCCTATCAAAATACCAACACAGTTCTTTATAGACCTGGAAAAAGCAATTCTCAACTTCATATGGAATAACAAAAAACCCAGAATAGCTAAATCAATAATGTATAATAAAAAAAAAAATCTGGAGGTATCACCACCCCAGATTTCAAGCTGTACTACAGAGCAATAGTAATAAAAGCAGCATGGTACTGGTACAGAAACAGACCAGTAGATCAATGGAATCAAATTGAAGACCCAGAAATGAACCCAAACACCTGTGGTCACTTAATTTTCAACAAAGAAGCCAAAAACATACAATGGAAAAAGGACAGCATCTTCAACAAAAGTTGCTGATCTAACTGGATGTTGACATGTAAAAGAATCAAATTGGACCCATACTTATCACCTTGCACAAAACTTAATTCCAAGTGGAAAAAAGACCTTAACATAAAGCCCGACACACTAAATCTAATAGAAGAGAAAGTGGGGAAAAGCCTTGAACTCATTGGCACAGGTGACAACTTCCTGAACAGAATACCAATAGCTCAGGCTCTATGACTAACAATCAATAAATAGGACCTCATGAAACTGAAAAGCTTCTATAAGGTAAAGGAAACTGTCATTTGAACAAAACACAACCTACAGATTGGGAAAAGATCTTTACCAACCCCACTTCTGACAGAGGGCTAATAGCCACAATTTATAAAGAACCCATGAAATTAAACACAAAGAAACCAAATAACCCAATCAAAAAATGAGAAACAGCTAAACTGAGAATTCACAAAGGAGGAATCTCTAATGATACTGAAACATTTGAGGAAATGCTCAACATCCTTTATCATCAGAGAAATGCAACTCAAGACAACTCTGAGATTCCATCTCACACCTGTCAGAATGGCTAAGATCAAAAACTCAAATGACAGCACATGCTGGAGAGGGTGTGGAGAAAAGGGAACCCTCCTCCATTGCTGGTGGGAGTGCAAACTTGTACAACCACTATGGAAATCAGTCTGGGGATATCTTACAAATGTTGGAATAACCCTACCTCAAGACCCAGCCATACCACTTCTGGGTATCTACCCAAACGATTCCTCACCAAACCACAAGGACATAGCACCATCTATGTTCAAAGCAGTCTTATTTGTAATAGCTAGAAAGTGGAAACAACCCAGATGTCCCTCAACTGACAAATGAATAAAAAAAATTGTAGTACATCTACACAATGGAATTCTACTCAGCTATCAGAAACAAGGAAATTGTCCAATTGCAGTCAAATGGATGGAACTAGAGAAGCTCATCCTGAGTGAGCTAACCCAGACTCAGAAGGATGCACATGGCATCTATTCACTTATAATTGGATTTTAGCCATATAGTACAGTATGACTATCTTCTAACCAACACACCAAAATAATCTGTTACCTATTAATGGGACACTTTGCCCAAGGCGTGCTACCATGTAGGCCCCCAGTGTAAGAGGAAGCTCTTATCCCTCATATGACTGTTGAACTGAGAGGGGCTGATATGTTGGGACACTCCAAATTGAAGGAGTGGGGTGGGTGGGAGAGGGAGGAGAGGGTGGGAGGATGGAAGGGGTGGTGGTGGAAAGGGTGGTGGAAAGAGGGTACTATGATGGAGATGTAACTTGAAGTAGTAAATAAACATAAAAAAACCCTTCAGCTACGGTATCCACCACTTGCCCACCAGATCCATAGCCACAACCATAGGGACTGCCTGAGCATCTTTCACCAACACTGCTCCCTTCATGGGTCCTTATTTGATCACTGTTGCCCACTGTAATTTCCAAAATCATTATAGTTCACACCACCAGCATTTTACTTCCAGTAAAATGTATTATTTCATTGTAACCATCATATTTTCCTCATCCACCATGCTGATTGTCATATCCTGGTCCACTGCCTCCATAGCCTCCTGTAACACTGTGACTAGGACCAGCACCATATCTGCTACCATCACCTCCATATCCTCTATCCCAACTGCCACCTGCACAGCTATGTCTGCTGTCACCACCTCCACCACCTCTTTTGCCAAGGTTTCTACCATGACAAAAATTTATCTCCAGCACCTCCAAAGTTTCCTCCACAAGCCATAAAGTCTCTAGATCCATCTCCCATGATATCCCTGTCAGAATGCAGACTGAATCTCTTGTTTAGAAAGAGCCTTTCTCACTTCAAAATTATGCCCATTAATAATGTATTTCTGAGCCATGTGTGGTGGTGCACACCTGTAATCCCAAAACTTGGGAGGGAGAGACAGGCAGATCTCTGGGAGTTCAAGGCCAGCCTGCTCTATAGAGTGAGTCCAGGACAGCCAGGGCTCTGTTACACAGGGAAACCCTGTCTCAAAAAACACAAAAAGTATTTCTGAACAACAATTTTATGGACTATAAAGGGAGAATACAAAAGTCTTTTTTTTTAAGTTACAAAAGAAAATTCTCGACGGCTCCAGCCACAGACCAGTGGCCCCGCCTGTCTGCCTGATATCCAGCCTGCACTCGAGCCGCACCACAAGAGCAAAGGTAAGAGAGATTATTTTTTTCCGGAGTTTCCAACATGGTGGCACAGTGTGCACTGCAGCGGAGAGGCAGAGACCTAACCCAGTCACAGCAAAGCAATTAGGAGCCAAGACTGCCTGCAAACAGAGCCCGGGACAGTGTGTTCTCCACAAATACTGGGGCGGGTGGGTCACTCACCCTAGCACCCAAGCATCTGAGGCAGTCAGTAACAGGCGCACTGAGGCTGGCATCTGTTGTGGGTTGAGCTCCCTGACTGCATAGTCAGCCCAGCTGGGGAGCCAGAACAACTGGGTCACTGAGAGGAGAACACAGACCCAACCACAGCTCTACCTGCCTTTCT
>CAJQZJ010033087.1:2910049-2923346 GCA_907164525.1 Lophiomys imhausi | reverse complement strand
AGAGAGAGAGAGAGAGAGAGAGAGAGAGAGAGAGAGAGAGAGAGAGAGAGACTTCTGATATAAGGAAAACAAACAAACAAATGAACAAAACTTGATGGGTTCCCTTAAAAACAAACAATCAAGATGGCAGCCTTGTAGTCTATAGCATAAAATCCAAAGGCAATAAAAGATCACCAAATTCAGTTACATGTTTGAGAAATTTACAGTAAAACCAACATTGACATCAAAGGACATGGAAAAATTGGAACAATTTTTGACATTTGTTTTTATCACAGAAAGGACTAGCAGCTTCTAGAAATTGAGAGAATACCAGCAAATCAACAAAGGTAACAAAAACATTAACAGTCCACAGAACAAGAAATGACGATTTTTTCTGTTATTTCAAGTTACTCAGCCTTGCTTACAAAAAGAAAGCCTCAGAAAACGAAAACTCTGCTAAAAATATGTGGAAGAAAGGGAAACAGAGCTTGGCAACATGCAGTAAATTTCTTTGACCTGGAAAAAGAATTGATTATTCAAAGCTTTTCATCCAGTAAGGAGTAGATTGGGATGTGTCTGAGTGGGCACCGATTAGGGAGCAGTAGAATGGAGAACAGTATATCAAGGTAACAAGATACAGTGTCTCTGTGAGTGGACAAAGACTTCATACACGGCTATGTGGTGGCCTCCAGACATACTGGCCACAGGAACAAGAAGGGGGAGTTATTGCATATGCCATTGTTTTAAGGAGAAATGTGTACATTCTTGTTTTGTGGATAGCTCAGCATCAGCTGGCAGAATCCTACTTCTTGTATGATTTCTCCTTGAGTGTTGAGTGGGACCAGCCAATATGATGCTGTCCTGCAAGGCTAGAAAAACTAAAACATTCCTTTTGTCAACCTACGTATGGAGACAGTTCTGCCGTAGGTGGTTGGGAGTAACTAACAAAACAGTTAGCAGACCAAACAAACAACAAAACCCCAAGGATCTCACCTCAATCCTAGACCCACAGCCACCATGTGCTTGAGAGAGGACCCTGATCTTAGAGAGACTGTAGCCCCACCCAGTGCCAAGATTTCAGCTCTGGGATGCCTTAAACAAAAACCACAAAAAAATCCAGTGAGATTGCTCAGACTTCTGGACTATAGAAACTATGAGATAACATGTACGTGTTAAACCACTAAGTTTGTAGTAATTTGCTTTGTAGCAAAGGAAACTTATATACAAGGAGAATGAAAACATTCAGAAAAGTTGATGGGAGAGCTAGGGTAATGAAATTGTTTCATATATCTTTTCATGTATTTTTGATTTATTTTTATTTTATGTGTATGAGTGTTTGCTTATACCATGTGGGTGCTTGGTGCCAGTGGAGGTCAGAAGAGGCCATTGGGTCCTCTGGAAATGGAGTTTCACATGGTTGTGAGATGCTGTGTGTGGTGGGAACCAAGTCCAGGTCCTCTGAAGGAACGGCAGATGCTTATAACCACTGAGCTGTTTCTCCAGCTCTATACTTTTGAATTTAAGTCAAGAGAAGACATTATCTATTTAGGACAAATTGAAATAAAAAAGAAAATGAAAACAAAGAAACCCAAAAATCTTATCTGAGAGGCGGAAAGTTCCAGATTATAGCTAGATCTGGTTTCTCTATACAGTTCTGCTTTCTGTTCCAAGTCCTCCCAGTTATCACATAGTGGTAGAGAGGTCTCATCCTGATGTCTTTGCTTGCCACAGATCAACTCCAGAAGGTGAGGATCAGCAACTGGAGAAACCCTGAGAGTGGAGGTAAGATCCTCGTATCCTTTAAGGAATACACACATGAAGACATTGTGCAAGAATGTGACCAGCTGCTGCCTCCACGCTCAGCATAACCCTCCTTTGTTCAGTTGCAGAAGAAGACCACCTTCAAGTATCCATGTTTTTACACTCTCGGATAGGCCTTCTGTCTGTTCTCATCGAAGACAACACTTCTGAGACACTTTGGAGATATTTGTGCAGCCAGTGCCAGTTATGAACATGGGCAGTGGGGAAGAAGTCAATGGAAGCAGGAAAAACAATAAAAGAAGATCCAAGGGGGGGGGACAAGGCATAGCAGAAAAGCACAAAGCAAGAATGTCACAGACAGGAGAGAGCAGGCCAGAGTATATATATATATGAAGTTATAGATCAAGGTCCTTGACTGACATTGAGAAAAAATTGTACTTTCAAGGAGTGGATTTTGTTCTGCTGTGTTCAGCTGCTGCTCATGTGCACGGCTGGAACATTTACTTTTCTGGGTCTGAAATGAGCAGGACAGTGGGGCCAGCTACCAGGAAAGGAAGTTTAGCTCTTCTTTCCCCTCATGGGAATATTTTAATGTGCTGCCAGGTCACTAGCAGTTTGTAATCATGTTTGTGTCCACGGTGACAAGTTCCCCAGGGAGACACGAGGAATTCTAGAGACAGTGGTGCTGCTGCCCAGTTGTGTGCGTCCAGAGGTCACTTTGTTTCTTTGCTTGGGGTCTGAGAAGTAGGGAGAAGAACCCGGTGGATATGGAGTGCCGCATAACAGTGTCTGCCAAGATCAAAATGTTCCCCAACGCCGAGAGCAGATGAGATCTTAGAACCTGGAATCACATAGTCCCAGCTCCAGCAGGGCTTCTGGCAACAGCCCCAGTGTCTTCAGCTACAGACATCACCTCAGAAGAAGCCAAGAAAAGCAAACACAGGCCCCAGGTCTCTTGTTGCACCAACTGGAAAGGAGCCTGCAGCAGCCGAGGAACTGAACAGTGAGGACAGTTTTCCTACGGCTTTGAATTTCCCACCATCCTTCCCCATCTGAATCAAGCAACCAAGCAAGCAACGTTGTTAGCCGATCTTTTAAATTATTATTTAACACTTATTTATTTATTACTAAATTCACTTATAACAAACACCAACAATTTCTTAACTATTAATCCTATAAATTCCTACAACCCCTTTAACCTATCCACTAAACCTATTGATAATTATAACAACTACTTTCATAACCTTTTAGAATGATACAGTCTCTGGGGCAGGTCCTCAGTCGTCAGGAACACAGTCTTTGTTGTAGATTCTTTAACACACTTAGCAGTCCTTTTTCTGGATCTCTCAGATGCAGGTTCGTCAGGGTAAGTTGGTTATTGCAGTCTCACCTTAAATAAGGCTTCATGCTTTCTTCTCTGTGGGAGACCCCAGCCGTCTGCAGGCCAACTTACTTCTTCGGAATCAGGAACTCAGCTGCTCTGCCTCAGTCCTTAAAGCCAGGCACAGTTTCCCCTAGGCCACTGATCGGACAGATCAAACCCCTCCAGGCAAAAGCTGAGCCACAGGGTCCAGTCCTTGGCCTTTTGGTGTCTTGCTCAGGCTTTCTTTGCTCACCGGCTTCTTTCTGCTTCAGGGAGAGAGCTGGCCATCAATGGCCAGCCCTTTTTTCAGCAGGACTCTTGGAGCTCTCTAGCATCAGGGGCCTCTTCTCTTCTGGGCTCCACGCACTGTCCTCAAATAGGAGGAACTCTGTTTCAGCTTAATTTGGGCTGCGCCCACTTAGCAGCTGAAAACAATGTCAGGCCAGATACTTTGTTTCTTCAATTCTATTGAGTCTTTCCTGTTTTCCTGACTTCAAACTTGTTTTTCAGTCTATTGAGTCTTTCCTGTTTTTGCTGACTTCATGCTGATAATGCTCTTCAGGCCCCGAATTAAGAGACAGTATCAGAAACTCCTATATATTTTCTAAATCTAATTTATCTAACCCCTACACAACGTACTTGTAATAAAATGTGCAGGTGTGGCTTGTTTCTATTCTGAGATGCCCTTTTGATCAAATTCTCCATAGGATGCTGGGACAAAATGGCAAATAAAGCTGGGACGTACAGTATGTCCAAGCAAGATGAACAGGACCAGAGGGGGCCCCAGAGGCAGAGATTTCATTCCCGTTGTGGGAACGGGTTCCTTTTAGGAGCCCAAACTGGTGTCCTTCACATACCCTCTAGACAGTCCTTGAGAAATTATTCCAAGTTTCTCTTTGTGAGGAGGAGAGGGGGAGGTGTAAGTGGGATGGAGATGACTCCACAAGCTTAAAGAGCCAAATGACGGAGTGCCACTGAAGAGTCCTGTCTGTCCAAGGTTGGCACCAAGACCAAGACTGCAAGGCCACAAGAGGAAGGGCCGTCCTTAGCGTTAGGACTAGTAAGGCAGAATCAGTATTTCAAAGGGAGCTGAAATGTCTATAGTTTACTGAAGAAAAAACGTTGGTGGCACACAGGTGGGTGGGCAGGAGGTCTGAGAGCTGAGGAATGTGAAAACAAAGGGTCTGAGGGCTGTTGGTGATTGCAGGTGCCCCAGCTGATACAAAGCTTTCTGACTAAATAATTTTTTAAGCCTATTTCTAGTTAAATGCTACCTTTCTAACGGGCAAATATTAAGTGTAGGGCATTACTCTTAAAGTCAACCATCCCTGGACTGGGGATGTAACTCAGTTGGTACAGTGCTTGTCTAGCATTCATGACACCTTGAGTTCAATCCCCAGCACTGTATAAACCAGGTATGGTGCTATATATCTATGTCCTCAGCACTTGGGGGGGTATATGTAGGAGGATCAAGAGGTCAAGGCTGTCATCAGTTACATAGTGAGCCTGAGGCCAACCTCGGATACATGGAACCTTATCTTTAAAAGAATATTCTGCCTACATAGTTAACACTTACTGCAAAAAAAAAAAAAATCTAAAGTCAATTTCACAAATCTACCTCCCAGGATGAGAAATGGACCACTCACTCTCCCTCCTTAAATCAGAGTGCTTGCCTCATAGCTGACCATGATGATGAATTTGGTATTCTTCTCCAAAGACCACCTGTGGGAAGCTAGAAGAGGGAGGAGAGTATGACTGCTGTTGTCTTTGCCTGTCACATGTACAGCCAGTTCTACCTCGGCCACTCTGAATAATAAGACTGCCAAGCATCATCTCCCCAGTAAGGCAAAATTTTGGTGGGGCATCATCTGATTGGCCAAGCACGGGTCATGAGATTTTGCCCTGGCTGCTAGTGAGCTTATAGTGGACTCTGATCCCCTGTTGTTTTTCTCAAGGGAGGACAGACTTCTGTCTCCATTTAGCTTTTATTTTTCTCAAACATGAAAGGGATTTATATACTGACCACAGAAATGATAAAAGTCATTGTACCAAATATAAATTGCTCTTTGACTAGTCTTCTCAATTCTGGCTGGACTGTCCAACATTCTGTTTCTCAACTTCGCATGTTTATCTAGCTGCAGAATTCAACTCTTAGCCTGCCATCTTCTCCCTCATCTGTCTTCTCCCTTCCTGCTTTGTGTGGTAAGTCCTATAGTCACTCAAATCTGAAACCCATATGACATCCCAAAATGCCCCAATGCCTTTCCTAACCAGTCCTAGCATCACAGGAATATATCTCTAGCCTATTTCCTGTGTCTATAGTGCAGTATGTATATATGTGTGTGCTTGTAACAGAAGGCAGCTTTATGTGTCCTCGGGAGTACCATTCGTCTTTCTTTTGTGATGGTCTTGCAGTGGCTTGGGACTTAGCAATTAAGCTAGGCTGGCTGCTCAGCAAGCCTTAGGGATCCTCACTCCCCACCTACCTCCCCAGTGCTGAGGGTACAAGCATGCAGCACTCTGCCTGGCTCTCTTTACATGGGTTCTGAGATATTGAACTGTGGTCTGAACCATCTACCCTCCACAGCTCAATGTTCTTTGCTTACTACAGGCTTCATCGTTTTTCACCCATGGTAGGCTCATCTTGGTTGGTAGTCCACCAAAAGCACATTCTGAGACAAGGACTTAGGTACTGGTAATTTATCTGAGAGGTGAAGAACACAACACAAAGGCAGCATTTTTCAATGAAGAACTCAAGGAGGAGAGAGACAAGGAAGGGAGAGCAGCCAAAATGTCTGCTGTCCAGCTGGCTACCACTGTGGTGCCTGGGGCTTCCTCTCAACTGAGGCAGAACAGATGCCCCAGAGCTGTTCAGCAGCCCTGTCCTCGCTGGCTGAGGATGGAGCCAGGACCTTCATCTTCTGACACTTCAGGCCTGCCATAGGCCGCAGGGTGCGTTTTAGCAGGAGAGAAAGCTTGCTGGTGATGAAATGCACATGTGTGCTGCTAGAGGCCTAATGATGGGGCAGCGCGTTCCTAGCATGAGGGGTTAATGGTGGCTGATAGTTGCCCACTATAATATTCCAACTACCGCTCTTCCATATATTGACCTTCCCCCACTAAAGAGATTGGTATTTCTAAAATTGAAATCTGATCATGACAGATTCCTCTTAAGACCTTTCCTAGCTTTCTGTATATGATCCAAAAGATGTCACAATGCTTCTCCCCCACACCCATAATGGGGATTGAATCCAGGACCATGTGCACATAAGGTCTGCTACTGAGCTATGCCTTCAGCCTTCTCTTTTATTTTTACTTATTTAAAAATGTGTTTTTTAAATAAGGCCTAAGGTACCCAGGTTGGCCTTGATTTGAACTCACTTTTGATTTGTTTGTATGCTAGTGTGTGTATGTGTGCTTGTGTGTGGAGGCCTTAGGTCAACATCAAGTATCTTCTTCAGTCACAACCTGCCTTACTTTTTTGAGACAGTGTCTCTTACTTTGGAGCTTGCTGATTTGGCTAGGCTGGTGGGTCGGCAAGCCCCAGGGGTCTTCCTGTCCCTCCTCCCCAGTGCTGAGATTATGGGTGTGTGCAGTCCCACCTTGCTTTTTAAATTGTGCTCTAGGGGTCCATATACGCAGGTCATTGATCTTGCCTGGCAAGCACTTTACCACGGAACTATCACCCTCATCCCTGGCCTTGAACTTGATGCTCCAGCCTCTGCACCCTGGGCAGCTGGGATTACAAGCCCCTCTGTCTGGTGGTTGCTTAGTTCAGTCTTTCTTAGTAGCTCTTCTCAGTCTCTCCTTACTGAGTACGATATTTTATTGTGGGTTTTTGGTTTGTTTTTCTGAGACTTTTGTTTCATGTTTTCACTGTCTAACTGAGACTGATCTGGAACTCCCTATGCAGTCCAGGCATCCTCAGATTCAGGATCCTCCTGACTCCACCTCTCAAGCACTGGGCTTTCAAGCATAATATGGCTATTGTAGTACAGTATCCTTCCCGAAATGTACGCATCTTCCATGCTTCTGTGCCTCTGCATATCCCACATATACACTGCTTTTCTCATTGTTATGACAAAACACCAGACACAAGCGACTTAAGGAAGATTTTTTTTTCTGGGGCTGGATGATGGTTTAGCTGAGAGAAATGGCTCCCATGGCTAAAAGCACCAGATGCTCTTCCAGAGGACTCCGGTCCAATTCCCAGCACCTACATGGCAGCTCACAAGTATCTGTAACTCTAGTTCCAGGGGATCTGACACCCTTACACCAACACACATGTAGGCAAAACACCAAAGTACATAAAAAATATAAACAAATAAATTATTTTTTAAAAGAGAGTTTTTCTGGTTCACAGGTTGAAGGAACAGTGCATTATGGTAAGGAAGGCCTGAGGGCAGGAATTGAGACAGGTGGCCACATTGTGCAAAAAACAGGAAGCAAGGAGATATTATGGAGCTCACCTTGCTTTCTCCTTTTTGTTCAGTCTGGGGTCTCCACCCGTGGAATGGTATCCCCCACATTCAGGGTGGTCCTTCTCTTATTAGCTAAACCTACTTAGAAACACCTTCATAAACTCACCCAGAGGTAAGTTTCTATTCTGAATGTAAAACCAGTCATGTTGATGAATTACCTCTGGAATTCCCCTCCCTATACTTTTCTGTCTTCCTCTGGCCTGTGAGTTTGAAGGTATACAAGACTCAGGGTAGGCTACCATAATTCAACCAGAGTGCTGAGAGGGAAGCAGAGGTCTGGACATGTGCATCTATAGGTGTGTAGATGTATTCTTTGTAACACTTCCTCCTGCAATGTGCCCTATTGCTAATAAAATAAAAGTAGAACTTGAAAATGACTGAGTTACATGGTTGGAATCCAGTGCCATTGAACATTTGAATCCTACCGATAGCTCCTCAGTTCATATTCCTAAGTTCTTGCCAACTAACTTCCTGGTTATAATTTGATTTAAATATTAGCTACATATGGGGAAAGTACAGGTGCTGTGGTTTGAATGTTTGCAATCCCCCTATAAATTCACAACTTGAAACCCAAATCCCTAAGTGACAGTAATCAGAGGTGGACTGTTTGGGAGGTGATTATGAATGGGATTAGTACCTTTTGCCCTTTTATTGAAAATAGCTTTTTTTCCTGACAAAATATATTTTGATTATGGTTTTCCTTCCCTCTACTCCTCCCAGTTCTTCTCCATTTCCCCTCCCATCTGGATCCACCCTCTTTCTGTCTCTCATTAGAAAACAAATTGGCTACTAAGAAATAATAATAAAATAAAATATTATATAATAAGATAAAACAAAAGCTAAAACATCAGAATAGGGCAAAACAGACAGAAGGAAAAGAACCCAATAAAAAGCAGATATAGGCACAGAGACCCAGTTGCATACACACTGAGAAATCCCATAAAAACATAAACTGGAAGCTATAATATATATGTAAATGATATTATGGGGTAAAAAGAGAGAAAAAATAATACAAAATAAGATATCATTAAAAGAGGGGTGAGAGAAGAATGACCAGACATTATGAGACAAGAAATCTCAAAAGATGTTTTGAGTTCTTTTTTTGGCCATCTAATTCCCAGCATGTAGGCTTACCCTTAAAGTCATTTGTTTCCCCAATGAGACTCTCTTGGAGAAAACTAAATTTTCATTTGTAAGTGGTTATACACTGGGGAGTGCTTCTGGGTTAGGAATGGGGGTATGCATCTACTTCTCCTTTCAGCTCTAGTGCCCTGTATTAGTCAGGATTCTCTACAGGAACAGAACTTATAGAATTACAGGCAGTGGTCCAACTATTCCAACAATGGCTGCCTTTAAACAGAAGGGTCAAGAATCCAATAGTTAGTTGTTCTGTTCACGGGGTTGGATGTCTCAGCTGGTGTTCAATATATTCCAGAATCCCCCTCAAAAAGTTGATTTCAATGCCAGTAAAGAAATGGACATGCTAGAAAGATTGAGAACAAGGAGGCAGAGAGAGAGAGAGAGATTGCTTTTTCCATGTTCTTTATATAGGTTGCCAGCAGAAGGTGTGGTCCTACCTTAAAGGACCGGATTAGAAGTGGATCTTCCTACTTTAAATGATTTAATTAAGAAAAACAAATCTCCCACAGGTGTGCCCAGTCATTTGGGTTTTAGTTAATTCCAGATGCAGTCAAGTTGAGAACCAAGAATAGCCATCACAGACCCCATCTAGGGCAAAGCCATGCATTCCCTGTGTGTTCTTCTTCAGTCTCTGTGAGTTCATATGTGCATCCATCTGGTTGAATTAGAAGATCTTATTTTCTTGATGACCTTCATCACTTCTGTCTCTTCTTCTTTTGGCCTCCTCTTCTTCAGGGTTCTCTGAACCCTGAGGGCAGGGATTTGATGGATACATACTATTTAGGGCTGAGTGTTCCCCGGTCTCTCATTCTCTGTGTGAGCATATTTGGCTGTGGGTCTCTGTGTTTGGTCCTATCTGCTGCAGGAGCTGGCTTCTCTAATGATCAGTGCCTGACCAAGGCACTGATCTATTACAATAGCAGAATGTCACTAGGAGTCATCTTATTGCTTTTCTTTTAAGAGCAGTAGTATTTGGTGTTGCCATTGGTCCGTGGGCTGTCCAGCCTCATGCTCCTAGTTATCAAGCAGTGTCAGGTAGATATTATTTGGTTCCTCCCATAGGCTTTATGTCACCATTGCTGTAGCATATCTTGCAGGTGAGATGAGTGGTGAGGTGCCTTTTTAACATATCAAACAGACTTGGCCTCCAGGTTATCCCAGCATCCTTCAGTACCTACATATTACAAGGTGTGGCTAGCATACCCTGCCCTCTGTCCTGAACTTTCCAGCCCAGGGGTTGGTCTTCCTCTCCCCCAGAAGCACTTCCCTATAAAATCCAGACATTTTGGTCTTTCCCCCCTCTCTCTGTGTGCATGTTCTTTCTTTCTCCCCTCCACCCCCTTTTTCTCTCTGCATAGCAACTTCCCTGGCCCCATTCCTTGGGACTGGTGAACCCATCTGAGAGCTGCCCCCAATACAGTCATATGAGGGCTAAGAGCTTCCTCTTGCACTGGGAGCATAGATGGTAGCTCCACTAGGACAAAGGGTCCCACTAACAAGTAACATAGTCCATGTTCCTGTTCCTTTTGGTCTGTTGGTTGTGGGATAGTTATCCTGAACTAAATGGCTAAATGGCTGAAATCTATCCTGAAGTAAATGGCTAAAATCTAGTTATAAGTGAATACATGCCACGTGATCTTTCTGGTTCTGGGTTAGCTCACTCAGGCTGAACTTTCCTAGTTCCATCCATTTGGCAGCAAATTGCATGATTTCCTTGTTTTTGATAGCTGAGTAGTATACCATCATTTTTTTGTTTTTCTTTTTATCCAATAAATGGGACTTTATGAAACTGAAAAGCTTCTGTAAGGCAAAGGACACTGTCATTAGAACAAAATGGCAACTTACAGATAGGACAAAGATCTTTACCAACCCCACATCTGACAGAGGGTTAATACCCAAAATTTATAAAGAACTCAAGAAATTAAACTCCAAGAAACCAAATAATCTAGTAAAAAAAAAATGGGGTATAGAGCTATACTGAGAATTCACAAAAGAGAAATCTCTAATGGCTGAGAGACACTAAAGAAATGTTCAACATCCTTATTCATCAGAGAAATGCCTTTATACTTTAATTCCTCTTGAATTGGCTCATTTCATTGGCGGAGATAACCTATAAATTACGGCTGGCATGCTGGCTTAGGAAATGCTTTGACAGCCATGACAATGATTTTCTAGGAAGCAGTGTGTCCTGGTTACTACTCAGAAGGGCTGGGCCCAGCAAGGCTAAGAAATAGAGCAGAGTTCAGCAGTGCATTTTAGTACTAATAGTTTAAACCCTCCCCCAATTCAAAGATACTCCTGCTTTCAGTCTTTTACAATTAACAGTATTTAGGAGACTTTTAGGTGATGAGTGAGATGGCTGAGTGGATAAAGTGCTTGGTACTCAAATGTAAGAACTAAGACTTTGGATCCTCAGAACCCTTGTAAATGTTAGGTGGGTGGGTCAGCCACCTGTTATTCCAGTCCTAAGGGTGGAGAGATAGGGAAAGCCCCATGGCAAGCTTGCCATCCACATTTGCCCATATCGACAAGCTCTGGATTCAGCTGAATGACCAACCTGTATGGATTAGGTGAAGAGCCATGAAGGAGAACTTCCAGTGTCAATCTTGGGCTTACACACACACCTTTGCACACATGCAAATGAACACACAAGTGCAACCACATATAATCAAACATACTTATGTTCATGAATATCACACATATATATGCAAAAAGATACTTGGAAAATTATTCTTGTTTTTCTTTTTTTTGTTTTTTGTTTTTTTCGAGACAGGGTTTCTCTGTATATCCTTGGCTGTCCTGGACTCGCTTTGTAGACCAGGCTGGCCTTGAACTCACAGAGATCCGCCTGCCTCTGCCTCCCAAGTGCTGGGATTAAAGGTGTGCGCCACCACCGCCCGGCTTATTCTTGTTTTTCTTAAGCCAGGTCACTGGTCTCTGTTACAATAGCCACCCTGAAAAGCTTGTAAATCTTAAAACGAACTAATTCAAACTGAAAATTTGGTTGCACATCTTAGATTGCTAGTATGTGACCTCTAGTTTATTGGCCAATTCATATTTTATTTGTTATTCCCAAACAGGGGTTCAACCTAACTTTAATTCCACATTTATGAATACCATAACAAAACACATGTTTTTAGAAGTAAAGTTGGAAGAAGCAATTTTTACAATTCCCAGAGATAGTCTAAAGAGCTAAAAAAAAACCATTAAATCAAGAAATGGGATAGATGATAATTCTACATTATTAAATAATTTTCTGTCATCAAGTTACCAACATAATATAATGGTGGACACTAAAATTTTCTTTCTTTTTTATTCCAACATAATATTTTTATTGTTTATTTGAGAATTTCATATAATATACCCTACTACCTGTAGAGAGCTGCGAAGTACCGCGCCCTAAAGATGGCACTGGTCTCCGCCTTCCACCAGCCCGACGGTGAGCGCTCTCTATGATAATAAGTTCATATTTGGCAAAGACCGCTGATCTGGCTTGCTTCCGCATACGTAGACCTCTAAGATAGCACCACTTGGCTTTACTTGACTGGCTGTTCATTTAGTATTTAGCCTGTGGGTTGGGTCTGCCCCATTATTCGGAAGACTGTTTTCAAGGGACCTGAATAAACTGCTGGAAGAGTTTTGCAAGTTGCGTCATTCCTTGCTGGACAAGGGGGGACGCGACAAAGTGGTGGCCCGTACGGGGACCCAGAAAAGACTCAGAACTCCTGCAGTCAGGTGCAATGCGTTGGTAAGTTCCTGGGATAAATCAGGACAATAAAGTTTCACGGAGATAGTGAACACAAAGTAAAGTTTCGCGGAGATTGCGAACAAAAGGTAAAGTTTCGCGGGAAGTTGCGAACTATAAGGTCTCCAGGAGGGAGCAATAAGGACCTCGGTAAAGAGGCAATAAGGTCTCCGGGAGGGAGCAATAAAGTTCCGTGATTCGGACGAGTAGAAGACACAACTGGCAGAGCAAGGTGAGGAAAGCAGAGAGTGCCTCACAGAAATGGAGCGAATGCTGGCCTTGCCTTTATCAGTTGCTGGGAGAAGCTTGGGAGAGATCTTGGATTTTGCCTGGGGGCAAAGTACATTGCAGGGAGGAGCAGGGCCTATTTGGAGACTTGTTTGGAGTTGTTTAGGAGATCAGAGATATTGCAAGGCAGTGGAAAAAGGACAAAAGGCATTAGAACAGTTAAAAGAGGAGCGCTTGGTCAAATCTGGGAAAGATACTTTGAAAGAGGATAGCTCAGAGTCTAAAGAGGAACTTAAAAGGTTAACAAAGAAAATGGAGAAGTCATCTTTGAGGAAGAGTTCTGACTGCACCCGGATAGAGCCCTCAGGTCCGGGGCCGCCTGTGCTGGTGTGGGAGGAGCTGTTGCCATGGCGCCTGACACGTCAGCGGCAGTCGGAGTGGGTGGAGTTGTTGTTACAGCCACGCTGTCTTCAGCCACGATGGCGGCAGCTGGTGTAAACAAAGCCGTTGCCATGGCACCTTCAACTCCTCCCCCATATCCAGAAGCCACTCAGACAGAGCAGCCAGTTCAGTCCCTGAAAGTAGGGAGATCTTTCTGCC
>CAJQZJ010033087.1:2896862-2910039 GCA_907164525.1 Lophiomys imhausi | reverse complement strand
GGAGAAGAGCTTTTGCGAGTTGCGTCGTTCTTGCTGGTCGAGAGGGATGCGACACCCAACCAAATCCCCAAGATACTTGGATTTTATGACTTTGTGTGCTCCAGCAATTTTCTCATCTGTCTCCTGACCTCTCTCTGTGGCTGAATCCCCTACTTACTCTCTCTCTTTTTCCCCTTCCCCTGGCTGGCAGGAAGTCCAGCCCTATTCTTTTCCCTGCTCAGTCATTGGCTGCTAAGCTACTTTATTGGCATGTCAGGGAGCAATTGGGGAACAGTGCTTACACACATTGAGGCAGGAGATTCTCAGAACAAGAATTGCAACCAGATACAGACGAGAAAGAAATCTCACTTGAGTCTTCACACAGCACAATAACACTATGCCTATAGTGTGTCATACAGTACATTTTTTTCCCAAAAAGCTTCATATACAAATATTTATTGTAATGAGTCTTTGGTCTGCAGACTCATCCTCCACAGCCACATCTCCCCTTAAGTCCCTTGTGGGCCTGTCAGCTTCCTCGAGTGGCTTCAAGGTCCCAAGAGTGCCGGCAGTTGCTACCATCTTGAACTGAACCTTGAGCATTAAGATCCAACTCATATTTTAAAATACAAAATTCATGTAACTATAGGGTAGATTGATGATGCACATTAACTGAAATGGACCTAGGAATAGCTTATTGGCTACATATGGATAGAAAATGTAGGTGCCAGTCATTGTGGTTGCAGTTTTCAACACTGTTCATCCTCACTGTTGTTAATTTAGCTCTTTACTTCGATGTCTTAATGGGCCTGAATTACCTAAAAGAAAGGAAACAAGACACAGGGGAGTTGAATGTAACTGAGACAGCTAAGGTAAGATGTGTTTGAAAGTTTTCAAATTAAGATTTCTTCATACATTAAAATAAGTACAATTTAGAACTCTTACATAAACAAGATAGGCCCGAAATTTTCAACTTCAGTATTTTCAGCTCAGTGGTTTGTTCTGTTTGTTGTGTGATAAAACTTTTCCAGGGGACATGCTACACACATAGGGATCCCATGACAGACCAAAGTACAGTTACCACCAAAGTCCACCTTGGTGAACCAATGAATTTTATTGAAGTTCCTCACAGGAATATGGGTTAGGAGTTAGTTACAGGGGCAGAAATTACTGAAATACAGCTGCAACATCAAAGTCCACCCCTAGGATGGATGACAGCTCAAAAAGCTGGGAACACGGAGCACACCACATAGTCTGTGAACTTCCCTTGACCCCGGAATCGCTGGCCACTCTTACCCGAGAACAAACGGAGCAAAAGTGATGAACGAACGAGGATTCAGAAGACCTCAGTGTCTGGGGATGTGTGCAGGGATCCTGGGAAAGGCGGGCAGCTTCTGATTGAAGCCTCGGAACCTCCCATCTGGCATGAACAGCCACCTCCCCTTCACTCTGCGTCCCCCTCAGCCTTTTGTCTGCCCTCAAATATCCTGGCCAGCTGGACTGTGGCCCTCCTCAGTGCTGGCCATCATGGCAAAATCTAGTCTGAGGATTTCATGTGGCTTAGCTCGGTTCTTTCTCCGACAGCTATTGGCAACCTAGTCCCACGATGGGCATCAAAACAAAACAAAACAAAACAAACAAACAAATAAAAACAAAACAAAACAAACAAACGGGGGAGGGGTGAATGTTAGAGAACCCTGCTGTTTGAGGTCATAGTCCACCATGACGGGAATGCCCTGAGCTGGGCACTAAATGGAGGACTCCCTTTGACAGTGGAGCTTCCTCTCCTCTGCCTGACCTCATCTGGAGAGTGTCCCTAGGCACAGATGCCTCTAACTGTATCTGGAATATGACCTTTGACACAGTTCCCTGATAAAGTTCTCCCTCCTGCACCCATAGGCTATTTAGGCACTGTGTTCCCATTCATATGATAGGACCATGCTGGCAAATGCAAATAAAGGATTCCTGACACTTCAAGCTCCTGATCAATAATGTATACCTACCATGTAAACCCTCTACTCACTCCCCAAGGACTATACAGCCTTTGATCACTCCGAATAAAGTTGTACTGGTCATTCCACCATACTTGTGAGCCATCTGAATCCTTGTTCAAGTTGCTTCTGCTCTCTTTGTCCTCAGGAATTGGTGGCTAATGATTCCTGGGGCAAGAGAGGACCACAATAGCCTGCAGGCAGCTCATTAGGTTGGAGAGTATCCTTTCCAAGTGACTCAGTTGATCTAGCTAAACCTTTTCTGTGCCACTGGTCTGACTTCAGAGTCTTCTTTGCTTCTTGGCTTGTCTCGGTGTTTTCTTTGTAGCTTTTATTTGTACTCTGACCAGGAGGGCCCAGTGAATCTGCTTAGTTTCAGAAACTTCCTGAAATTATTTTGGGTTTTTTACCTTCTTGCTTAAGGAGCTTTCCTGAAGGATGGAGTGTTTCAATTTCTTAGAAAACTATTACACAACAATGTTAGATCTGGATTTCCATCTCTTCACTTTTCCTTCCTGCAACTTCTCAGTGTGTGTGACTACTTCTGTTAAAACTGATGCTATTGCCTCTCGCCTCTGCATCCTTCCACCATTCTCAATTTTGTCATCTATGGGTGGTTACCAGCTTATTCAGTGACAAAGTTCACCAAACTGAAATCTAGTGTCGTTTCAGAGGCTTCCTGTCTCCAACCAAAATCAGTTAATTCATGAGGATCTTGCACTCCCAAATAATTTATTCTCTGTTGGAGATATTTTCAAATCGGTACACTTAACCTCAGTTTTCTGTTTGACAGCCTCCTTTCCTGCTCTGAAATCCAAGTGGCTTGGATAGTGCTCCAAGGTAGGCATTAACTCTGCCTTGCCCAGCAATTACATATTTCCTCTCCAAAATGCTAGAACAAGACCTGAGTAATGACAGAGAGACGCATACTCAACATCTGGCTCATAGCCACCCATAGATGAACAAATTGGCTGTGCTGGTCTGAGTGGTGGATTTCAAGCCTCCAGTGGCTTATCATCCACTGTGGAACCAAGGGTGGGCTCAGAAAGAGGAAGATGAGATTTGGTGACATCAGTCGAACTGCTTGTGCCAGCCACGCCTAGACACTCCTCTGTGCTTCTCATCTGAGATGTACTTCTTTCATGGGTGGCTGACTATGATCAGATGAAGAATCAATTTTCTGTGACCACCCAGCCCCCTTTTATTCTTCTCCTGAAATAGCCCTTTCTTTTTTTTTTTTCTACCTTGGAAACTCCATTTTTGACTTTGAAATACAAATCAAGTGCTAATTCCTAGGTAAATCCCTCTTCCACCTCTGTTTCCATCTGGAACAATAGTTTGTACCAACCATACCGTAGTGTGAATGTCAATGTATTTGTGAGTCTGTGGCAGACACTGCCTGCTACTAACCAATCTTTCTTTTCTTTCTCACAGCAGAGCTTCTATGTTGTTCAGAGGGACAATATGTCAGTTTTGTTAATAAATAAATTATGTTTATTTATTGTGTATGCCTTCATACACATTTGCACATTTGTGTGTGTGTGTGTGTGTGTGTGTGTGTGTGTGTGTGTGTGTTTACCATGGCAAGTGTGTCGGCTATCAAAGGAGAGCTTGTAGAAGTCACTTCTATCCTTCCACCATGTGGAACCCAGAGAGCAGTATTAGGTCACCAAGCTAGGCATCCAGTGCCTCCACCTGCTGACCCTTGTTGACCCACGTTATCTGTTCTATATGGTCAGGAAGGTGGATGAATGATAGCCACTGGTAATTTTTTTTAAGGTTCAATTTAATTTGATTTATGTGTATAAGTGTTTTTGACTACATGTGTGTTTGTGCGTGTTTACCTGCATGTGAGTGTCTGGTGTTTCTGGATCCCCTAGGACTAGAGTCATACATAGTTAGTGGACATGTTAAGCTGGGATTTGAACTCAGGTCCTCTGCAAGAGCAGTCAGTGCTTTTGACCACTGAACTATCTCTCTCCGGCCCCCATAATTTCTGTTTTGAATTAGTTTAAGTATACAACAAGCAAATACACACACACACACACACACACACACACACACACACACACACACACATAAAACAAGTATTAGATAAATAGCAAATCATTATCAATTCAGGCACTAAGAACATCATCCAGCAGGAATGTCTTGAGCAACCCAACTGAGAGAGCAAAGAACAGGTAACATCTAGCTGGAGGCTTACAGATATGCAGCAGAAAGAATAATGTACATTATTATTTTAGTCACTGTTCTAATGCTGTGAAGTGACACCATGATCAAGGGAATGCTGAAGAAGTTGAAGTGGTCAGTTGGACTTCATGACTGAGCTTTCTCTCCATGGATGAATGTCCCATGACTATACTTCTGGCTTTCTGTTCCACGCTGTAGTCATTTTAATAGTATGGAATAGTCCATAGTTGGAAGGTAACTTCTGGCTGCTTTCAAGGACACTCTTTTTAATGTCCTAAACTGATTGTTTTCCTTTGTCCTTGTAACAGAGTTAGGTGGGCAGCTTGTTCCGGAATAGGAAGGTTTAAAGGCTACAAGGGAAGGCCTCCTTGTTCCCAGAGTCCACTTTCAACAAGCTTAAATGGTATATGATAATTTATCGATATAATTGTGGTGGTTTGAATAAGACTGGCCCCTATTGGTTCATGTATTTGAATGCTTAGTCACCAAGGGGCGGCACTATTTGAACACATTAAAGGGATTAAGAGTTGTGGCTTTGTTGGAGGAGGTGTGTCACTGGGGATGGGCTTTGAGATATCAAAAGCTCAAGCCAGGCCTAGTCTCTCTCTGTTTCTCTCTCTCTCTCTTTCTCTTTCTCCTTCCTTCCCTCCTCCCTCATTCTCCCTCTCAGTCTGCCTTATGCCACCATGCTCCCTGCCATGCTGATCATGGACTAAACCTATGAAACTATAGGCAAGCCCCCAATTAAACATTTTCTTTTATAAGCGTTCCCTTGATCATGGTGTCACTTCACAGCATTAGAACAATGACAAACTAATAATGTACATTATTGTATCTAGCTTAAATACTTGTTTCCTCAAATCCTATGCTAATTGGATTGCTATACAGTTCTGCCCAAAACACATAATGCTTTGTCTGCTAGAGATATCCAGTAAAAATTTTGTTTTCCTGATTCAGACATGATTTCTACTCTCTTTTTCATTTATTTTCTTCCCTCTTTCCTGGCAAGAGATGAGAAGCAGGAGTTAGGAGTCAGTGTGGGAGAGTCAAGAGATGAGAGGCAGGAAGTGTGAGGCAGGGGTGGGAGATAGGAGGTGGGAAGCAGGGGATGGAAAGTAGGAGATGCGAATCAAGGTGTGGGAGGTAGGAGGAGAGAAGCAGAGGTGGGAGGCAGGCATGGGAGGCAGAGGGTTGGAGGCAGAAGGCAGAGGGTGAGAGGCAGGAGGTACAGTTGCTGTCTGGCAGCCTTGGGTCAGAATGGTGTGAGGGCATCATTTCTAGTGACTGTAGACCATAAAGATATAGTGAGGGCTAAGAAGGTTTTGCATTGGCCTCCTTGGGACTTGACTGTTTGGGAGGAATATAAGGCTAAGTCAAGCAATTGTAGCTCTGCTTAACAACTGTGTACAAAACATTTACATTGTGTTAGGTAATATAAGCAATCTACAGAGGATGTAAAGTATATGAACCAAGTGTGTAGGCTGTATGTGAATACCACCACATTCTATATAAGAGAATTGAGCATCTGCAGAATTTGGTATCCTAGAGAGGTGACATCATGGGCCAGTCCTCCTGGATACTAAGAAACAGCTGTACTTCTGATGCTACACTACCGCTTGGAAAATGGCAAAAAAGTCACCCTTATACTGAAAATGAGATTCCTTAAATTCATATCAATCCTAAGGTTTCATGATATCATCATCATCATCATCACTGTCATCATCATCATCAAATAGGGTCTTGTTATATAGTCTAGGCTGGCCTTGAACTTGCTATGTAGCCTAGGGCCAAACTCAGGATCTTCCTGCCTCAGTTTCTTAAGTGCTGCAATTACATAAGCTAGCTTCTCTGACTCATGATTTTACTTTGGGAACCATTTCTAGTTCCTGCTTTTGTTGCAGTCCCTGCCAACATATTAACCACTCCACATGTATTATTGTGAAGGTAGCCTCTGAGTTGAAAAGCGTTGGGTGGTCTCTACCAATCTGTGATGTGGGTTTCTATTGTTATTACTTTTCTTGATTGGTAAACATCTAAACATTTAGCTATCTCTTATTTCTGTTTTATACATGAGACAGAAGTTTCAAGTTCCCTTATGGTTTCATTCAGAAAATACTGAAAATCAGAATTCTGACTTTGGGAATTTAATATATTAACAGGTGACAGGAACCATCATCAAATTTGGCTTCTGAGAGAGAGGCTGTCCTAGGAAACAGGTATATTTTGTCATCTTAGTTAAATATGCATTTCTTGGGTTCTGACTTATGCTCCAGGGAACCAGTCAGGCTCATGGTGATGATTATTGTGGTGAGCAGCAATTACTATTGGCTGAAAATGGATTCCATAATTTCTAAAATTAAAACAAAATAGCTATTATTTTATCAGGGAAGAAACCTCCATTCCACAGGACACCTGCTGCTTAACTCCCATTGCAAGCAAAGGAAGATTACGCATTGATATCAGAACTCAAAATGACTGTTTTCTCCACTGAACTTTTTAAATAGAAGATTGTAGCAGAATTTTTGTTCCCTTCTAAATGGCAACCCCTCTGCTTTCAAAATCTCATTGGGAGAAAGTCATTTTTTTTCTGGGTCACCATTTTCATTTTATCTAATATAGTCATTTTAGACTCATAAAGTAGTAATTTTAAAAACTTTATTAATTACTTGTTTATGTCTCCATTGCCTCCTCCTCTCTCTACCTCCTCCCAGCCCCTCCTTCCCACCCTGTACCTCCTCTCCCACCCTTCCCATGCCTCCGGTGTTGGGTGTCTCCATGTATCAGCCCCCCTCAGTTCATTAGTCACATGAAGTCTGAGAGCTTCCTCTTGCACAGGAGGCATACATGGCAGTTCCACTAGGGTGGAGTGTCCCACTGACAGGTAACCAAGTCCCTGTTCCTGCTCTTTTGGGCCTATTGATAGGATGGTTATCCTATACTATAATGGCTAAAATCCAATTATAACTGAATATATGCCATGTGCATCTTTCTGAGTCTGGGTTAGCTCACTCATGATGAGCTTTTCTAGTTCCATCCATTTGGTTGGAAATTGCATGATTTCCTTGTTTCTCATAGCTGAATAGTATTCCATAGTGTAAATGTACCAGTTTTTGTTTTTGCTTTTTTTTTTATCCATTCTTTAGTTGAAGGACATCTGGGTTGTTTCCAGTTTCTAGCTTATTACAAATAAAGCTGCTATGAACATAATTGAGGAGATGTCCTTGTGGATTGGTGAGGAATCTTTTAGATATATGCCCATGAGTGGTATAGCTGGGTCTTGAGGTAGAGCTATTCCAAGTTTTCTAAGATTATCAAAAGACTGATTTCCATAGTGGTTGTACAAGTTTGCACTCCCACCGGCAATGGAGGAGTGTTCCCCTTTCTCCACAGCCTCAGTTATTTTTTGCTTTGTAGGCTTAGAAATTTAAAATAAGGTGATACAGGCAGGTTCTTTTCTGGAGTGTAAAGTACATTTGGAACTTATGATTCTCTTCTTCTGCAACAATGGAGAGAACACTGGGGAAGGTGACCCAAGGAGATGGCTGTGTTACTCTGGCTCAGTTTGAATTCTTCTAACTGTAACAGACATTGTTAGACAGGATCTTATTTGTAGATTTACTAAACAACACATATTGCTATACAGAAAGTGGGTGTCATGAGGGAAGAGTGGAAGAGGAGATACAGAGCATATAAACAGTGACACTTTGGAGTGCTGGGAAATGGAGCAAGGTGAAGAGATTCAGGAGCTATTTTGGAAGAATATTTGATAAAACATGTTAATTAATTATTCTTAGGGTATGAAAGAAAGAGAAGGAACAGAACTTGAATTCAGTGGGCAGGGCTCCCACAGATGAAAATAGAAGACTTGGAAAGATATAAGTGCTAGAAAGGAAAATGTAAATGCGAGGGCCTGAGACACAAGGATTTCTTAGAAGATGAGACTGGCCTCCATAATAGTGTATTCCCTGGAGTACTGAAGATGTTGAGAGAATCAGTAAAGGCAATTATTTTCCAGAAATTCTGCTACAAAGAGAAGCAGAGACACCATATGATGGCTACTTGAAAATGTAATAGAAAAGTCTATTTGAAAATGACTGGGAGAACTCCAATGGGTTCATATGCAGTCCTCTAAAAGGTAAAGTGGATGTTTGGCCTTTAATGGAACAATTCTCTTTTGTTGTTGTTGATTTTTGTTTTTTGCCTATTTGTTTATGTATTTTATGTATATTGTGTCTGTACAATAGGAGAATTCATCAGATTACCTGAGTCTACACTTACAGATGGATTTGACCTGCTATGTGGGTTCTGGGAATTGAACTCAGGATCTTGGGAAGAACAGCCAGTGCTTTTAACCACTGAGCCATCTCTCAAACCCCTGCCATTTAAAAAGAAAAAAGATTCACTTTATGTTTATTTATGTGTATTTGTGTGAGTGTCTGTCAGGTGCATGCAGGTGTCCATAGAGGCCAAAAGAAGGAACTGACATTAAAGACAGTTATGATTCATCTGAGGTGGATGCTGGGTATCAAACTTGGGTCTTTGGGAAGAGACAGCATTGAGTGCTATTAACTGCTGAGCCATCTTTCCAGCTCAGAAGAAGAACTCATTACTTATAACAGAGGAGGAAAGCAGAAAGCAGGGTATATGAGGCTAGAGAGATGCCTCTTGAAGACTGGGGAGTTTGGTTCCTTGTACCCAGCTCACAACTGCCTGTAACTTTATCTCCAGGGGATCTACTGCCATCTTCCGGCTGTCACAGGCACCTGTACTCATGTGCGCATGCACATACATGGAATTAAAAGAAAATAAAACCTTCCCTTTTAGAGCATTGGCATTTGCATGGGTAAGTTTGTAGATATGGAGGAAAGAAGGCAGGTGTCATATCTGATTTCTATTTCTCCCTCCAGATGATGAAACCAGGTCATAAGCCATGAGTAATAGGAGGGTAAAAAGTACAGATTTGGGCTAGAATGGAGTATGGGATGTGGGATACTGAAAATCCAAAGCACAATGGGATTTTGAGCTGTGTTGTGTGTTCAACTGATACTTGTGCTATTGGTTCAAAATTAAAACATCATCAAGGTTAATATGGTTTATCCCTAGGAATGTTTGAGATCTGACAATGCTAGGGGACCCTGGCAAAGAAATATAAGAGTGAAGAGGGATGAGCCGTTCGAGCCTGAATACCAGGGAGTGATTGACAGTGAAGTAGACACTACCACCAATGAATGAAGACCTTGAGACAGTCAGTGACTTATTCCAAAGACAGCGCTTAACTAGGTGAACCGAAATCACTTGGCAATGCTATTAAAATAAAGAGGTGTTTAAGTTTCAGCCTCTAAAACTCTGATTTGGTTCTCTTGGATTGGAATCTCAAAATTGTTTTGAAGAGCCTCTCAGGTTTATCTCACAAGCTCATCTCTGGTTAGAAGACAGTATATATATAGACTGTTCTGCTGTGAGCCATGTGGCTTTGGTCTGGAGCCCTGATTATAGGTGGAGAAGGAATGAAGAAAGGACATATATGCAGACACATGTTCAGAAAAGCTGGGTCGGGAGGAGAGTGTCCACACTTTAATGGAGCAACACTCACTACCAGTGCAACCCAGAAGCTCAGTGTTTATTAGGTATAGCACAGTGGGAGGGAAGATAGTTGGGGTAGGCGGTCTCTGTAGGTGAGCAGTATCAGCCTGTAAACATTACAGAGAAGGAAGCTGCAGTTGCTGGTTTTTGCACACCATTGGTCATAAACAGTTGTACTTGGACCAGGGGAAGAAGGCTTTGCCAACTGGGAGCCTGACTCATATAGAAAAAGGTTTTGCCAGTTTCCCATGGTCCTTGTCACAGCTGTGCCCACTTCAACAAGACACATTCTTTAGTCAGGTCTTCACTTACCCAGGGCTTCCCCAGCTCCCTTCACTGTATATGGTTGGTGTTAGCTGGAGGGTTTCGGGCTTCTGGGAACTGCTTCTACAGAGGTTGGTAGTTTAATGATCTGGGAGTGACTTAGGAAGGATCAAGAGTTTCTTCCTATACTGATTAATCAGCATCCATAAAGGTAGGTCTCAATGTAAACGGAGGTAAACTGCTTCTGACAGTCAGAACCAAGACATTTCCACTGTTAGATGTTCTTGTTGGGGATGTTTGAGCAGGCTGTAGGGTGGGAGTCTGGGACAGAGGAGGACAAACTCCCAGGGGGGCCAAGCTCTGCTTGCCTAGTGGCTTAGACTTCCATCAGATGACAGCATGATCTAGATGGGATCCAGGAGGACAGTTTGGCTGGATTTCCCATGCAAAATCTCAACAAGTCTGGGTCTCTGAAACTACCCATGAGTTCCCTCATCTTTCTACTTCACAGAAGTAAAAGACATCTCCTGTGTATAAAACCCAAAGCAATAAAAGTGCCTAACATCAAATCAAACCAAACTCACACTCTCTGTTATTCATTTTCACAGATTACAAAACATAGTAAGAGGCTGGAGAGATGGTGTAGACATTAAGAGCACTGGCTGCTCTTCCAGAGGACCTGGGTTCAATTCTCAGCACCCACATAACAGCTTTCATCCTTCTGTAACTCCAGTTCCAAGGGATCTGATCCCCTCTTCTGGCCTTTGGGGCACTGTGCATGTGGTGCACAGATATGCATGTCTGCAAAACACACATACACATAAAATAAAAAAATACAGTAAGATATTATTATGACATAATGAAATAAAACTGATTTCTTTCATTTTATTCCTTCAATAAAAATATTGTGTCAGAACAATTTTAGGACAAAGTCTCATGAATATCAAAGTGCATTTGCATGTGTGCAATATTACAGTTGTTACCAGTGTTGCTGAATTATTCAAATAATAATGGCCAGGGGTAATTCAGGAGCTCTCAGGAGGTGACTTTATAGAACCCAGAAGGATATGCTCCGAGGCTTTAAAATCTATATGAGTCCTCTTACTCACCTATATAATCACAAAGGAATTAAATGGCAGAAAACAGATGTGAATTCAAAGAGTAATCAAAGAAAAGTGCCACACTACAACCAGATATAGCTGGTTCTAAAACTTATGGGCACAAAATGAGGTTAAATGTGGGCAAAAAAATTTATAGAATGTGTTCAAACAGGGCTTTCATTGCTTAATGCATCAAAATAAAAATTCATGTACATTTAAGAGAAAATAAACTACAAGACCTTAAAATGTTAAAGATGTTTTCTATTGATTAAAAAAAATAAAATAGAATATATTGAAAAGGGATGAAAATGATCAAACTATGTCCAAAACGGCAAATTTGAATGTATCTACAGTAAACGCTAGGGACAGCAATCCTAGCTGTTAACATGACTGCATTTTCATTGTTTCAAACATTTGGTTTAACTTAATCCCCAGAATATATTACTGCCAAAAGGAATCTCAATGACAAGAGCTAATGCGTTGGTTACTCCTAAAACTATCCCCTTTTAAGTGTTGACTTACTGGTAGTGTTTGTCAGGGAAAGGAGTGTTTTTATTACCACTGTCATCAATCGCGGCAAAGTTCAGAGATACTAGCTTGTAGTCGCTATAGTTTATTTCTTTGCCGGTTAGAATCCACATGTGTGAACAAGAGACCAGGGCTTCGGGCAATGCTGCATTTCCCTCAGATGACAGTGTGCTGGTGATGGGATCCAGGGGAACACTTTGGCTGGGCTTCCAATCTGGATTCACTCGATAAAAACCAACAAAGCGCACAATGAACAATGAACACCCCTTTAAAAAGCTTTTACACAAGCAGTCCTGCTTCCGGGTGCGGAGGGGTTGCTAGCTTCTTAAACTCTTGTCTCTAGTTTTTTTAGATACTTCCCAACAGTTCAGAAAAAAACAAAAACAAACAACAGAACAAAATAAAAAAAGCGGCACAGACAAGAACTTCTGATATGGTGTGTAAATATGCAAATGAAATCATCTCCTATGATAGGAAGACTATAAGCCTAGAAGACCCTCCAGAATTGTAAGGTGGGCCCCAGTTCGGTCTTCGGGTTACCCTCAGTCACGATGTTTCTTTTATAGGACTTGGCTTCCTGAGCAGTAAAATGAGAGAGATCTTGTTTATCAACTGTGCAAACTGTGACTCTTCAGAAGAGGCTGGGAGAAGTGGGAAACCCCGTGGATACAAGTTACTTGTGTTCAGTGTATACACTGTTGGAATTCCAGATCAGATGAGGTAAGTGAATGGCTTGAAAAAGGAGGAATGAACCTGGTAGAGTCTTTGTTGTCTGATATTCAAGGATATAGTTGGTCAAACTTGATTTGATTTAACTAGACAGCTAATCTGTCTAAGGGTTTGATTTACCTCTGGCCTCCAGCCAGCTTATTATTCTCTGTCAACTCACCTTTCCCAGCTCTCAGACCTCCCTCCCACCTGTGGGCCACCAACACCTCACTCTTTTCTTTAGTAAATTTCAGACACTTTACTTGATTGACAGCTACTGTAACTCTTTCCATTATTAATTATACTGAATTTTATTACCTTCACTCTTTGTTAGTGTTAAACATGCAATGTTGCTTTGTTATTGGGAGAAAACTCAGACAAGTACCAGAGATTTCATATGGCTAACCTCCTACCAGTTAAGCTCCCTCTCAAGTTATTTAAATTTAAGGAACAGCAGTTAGTCCAGTTACAAAATAAGATTAGAAAATGACAGAATTGCTCTGAAAAAATAAGGCAGCATAAACAAGATCAACAACAAAAACAGCATAGTGGTGAACAGTGCAAGCATGCAACCACTTCATAAATAGTCATTGTTGCTTTGGAATTGTTATTATCATGGAAAACACTAGGGGGAAGGCTGGATCCGAAGGTTGAATACATTTGGTAGGTGAAGAAGGGAGGTAGAGAGGGGGTGATTAAAAACATGTGTAAAGGCTCCTCTCTTTCTTTGTTTGTTTCTTTCTTTATCCTCCTCCCCCCCTCCTCCTCCCCCCTCCCCCTCCCCCTCCCCCCCCCTCCTCACCCCTATGCTGTTTTTGTTGTTGATCTTGT
>CAJQZJ010033087.1:2820454-2886590 GCA_907164525.1 Lophiomys imhausi | reverse complement strand
ACACACACACACACACACACACACACACACACACACACACACACACACCTGCATGCAGTAGGCTACTGGAGCTCTAGTAGGTCTAGTAAGATCCCAGGTGCCTCTGTGCGGGAGGGAGGGGAGGTAGCAGAGTTCCCTGGTGTTCCTGTGTGTGGGCACCAGAACTTTCTCCTCTGGAAGCTGTTTCGCTCCTGTTCTTAGTCATTTCCTCCTTTTCCTCCTCTTTCTCTTCCTCATATTTCAAGGTTACACATCTGTCTCCCTTGGGAGCTGTTGCTTGCTTCTCTAGGGATCTGTATTTTTATGTCTGAATGCCCCTGGAATTACACAGCTCTGGAGAAAGGTGGGGGGGGGGTTGGTTTGTTTGCTTGTTTTTGTTTTTTGCCACAGAAGCCCCTGGGAATTGAACTTAAATATTAGCTTTCTCAAAACTGTAGTCCTAGCTCAGACAAAAATGAATGTCAACAGGTGCAACTGAGTGTTCTCAACAACCTCATTTGTCTCCCATTTTCTCTTAGAATGGAGACCAGAACCAGCTTTCCGTTCCCCGTTTCTCCTGACTTGAGTATTAGGTTATGTTGTAGCAGCACCGCCATGGAAAAGATTGCAGTTTTCTTTTATGGTGTCTGGCAGGATTTGCAGCAGATATTAATGGAGACATAAATAGCACGTGGAAAGGTATTGAACACAACTGTTTAATGCAAGAAGGTTGTACCAAGAGAAAAACCTATTCTGATTTGGGAGTGATTCATACCTTGAACACACCTAACCCTTGCGTCCTCATTTCTGCCTGCACACTTCATTAATGAATTCTGTAATTAAGCACATTTCAACAATGTACGTTTTGTATTCTCTAGGTATGTGTATGGAATTTCCCCCCTTCCTCCTCCTGGTGACCCCAGAGGTTGTAGGTTTCAGTGAGTGAGTGGAAATGGCAGGCGGGCTGAGCTGCCGCAGGAGGCCGGAAGGTGACGGCCGACCTTAGGCGAGGCAGGAGGTCTTGGATGTCAAACGTCCAGCCCGCCCGCCGGGACCTGAGCATCAAGGGTGATTGTTGCTACTTGATGGAAACAGACTACTGAAATTTTCCAAGGATAGCAGCTACCGTTGGTGTTACACCTAAAATCGAGAAACGATTATTCATCCAAAGTGGAAGCCGCAGGAACTTCAGGAGAAGAGCAGCAGCAAGGACAGATCTCACAAATTCAAGATGCTTCTCGCCGTCTCCTGGATAATATGTTCGCAGTCCAGCCAGCCCCCAACCTAGTTCTTTTGTAGAGGGAAAGATTTATCCTGGAGTTTTTTTATTTCTTTCTCCGCTCTTGTTTCCCTTATAGACAATGTAATTTATGGTGGAGAAAACATTAATAATAATTATAATGCAGGCTTATGGTTGACTCCCAAACAGACATAGTCCTCTGTCCCACGAATCAATTCTCTGTCCGAGACTTTTCTTTTTCTTTCTGTCTTTCTTTCTTTCTTTCTTTCTTTTTTTCCTTTAGGCAAAGTGTCTGCTACCCTTCAGCTCCCGGAGCCCGCTCCCCGCCCCCTGCCGCCCTCCCCGTAGCTCCCTTTCTCCGCCTCCTCGGCGATTGCCATCTGACAAGATCTCCAAATCAAAGTGATAAATCGCTCCAAACTTTTTTTGGCGGCGCTGAGATGTTGGAGGGGCGTCTAGCGCGCATGTGCGAAGGTGTCCAAACTGACAATGCTAGAGATAGCGAGTGTGGATTGAGAGAAAGAGAGGGAGGGAGAGAGAGTGAAAGACCGAGTGTGGAAGTGTGTGTGCGTGTGTGAGACACACACACACACACACAGAGGAGAGAGAGAGAGAGGGAGGGAGGGAGAGGGAGAGGGAGAGAAAGAGAGAGAGAGAGAGAGAGAGAGAGAGAGAGAAGGGAGGGAGAGACCAAAAGAAGGAAAAGATCCAAGAAAAAAATAAAAAAAAAAACCCAACCACCCAGCAGCGGCTTCAGGACTGGGCACAGCATGAGATCCAAAGGCAGGGCAAGGAAACTGGCCACAAGTAGGTGCAATATCCCTTTTCTATTGGCTTTTCCCCCTCCTCTGCCATCTTGCATATCTCTGTCTAGCGCTCGGGGAGAGAGCGCGGGCTGCTTTGGCGCGTGGGCCCGGGTGGAAGGCAGGCACAGCGCAGCCTGCAGCCCGAAAAACCTGCAGATTTCAGCGTCCGTGCCCTGGCTCCTGCTCTGAGCTCAAAAGAGCCGCGGTAGCCCCAATCCCTGCACCACGGACCAGCTGTGGCAACTCGGGGTGGGGGTGGGGGCAGCAAAAAGCTGGGTGGGAGGGAGGAGAGCGCGCGCGACTGAGCTGAAAGGGGTGGGGGGGGGGGGGGGGGGGGGGGCCCCCTCCCCTCCCTTGGGCCGGGGGGGGGAGAGGAGAGTGTGTCCCCCTCCCCTCCCTTCCCCCCAGGCGGGGGAGAGTCGCTTCTGGCCAACCAGCTAGTACCCGGAGCGGGAGGAGGGGGGAACGGGGGTTGTGGGGGCGGGTAAGGGAAGGGCGCCTTTCCGAGGTTCGGTTTGTTTCTGGGATTTGGGATGGTTAGCGGGCTCCGAGGGAGCTGGGGTGGCTGCGGTGGCAGCGGCGGCGGAGGCCGGCCGGGATGGAGTTGGGAAAAGTTGCCAGGCGGTCCTTTGCAAGTTGCGCGGGCTACCGGCGCTGCGCCGAGCCACGGCTGCGGTAGTGGGCGCTGTGCGCTTGGTCCTTCTGCGCGGCTGCAGCGTGTGCGGCGCGGCGGGAGCCCTGGGGAACGGGAGGCAGACGGGGGCCGAGGTCCTGGGGATGGGGTTGGAGAAAGCACTGGAAGCTCCGAGCTCTAAGCTCCGTAGAGCCTTTCAGCAGGTGGGGAGAGAGGAGGCCGCGCCAGTGAGCTCATGCCGGTTCGTGAAGGGCGAGCCACCAGCAGCGAAAGCTGCGTAGTTCAGGCCGAGGGGGCGCGCTCAGACCCGGGAGCCCCGGGCTGGCAGGGCGCCGAGTGACCCCCAGGGGGCGGGCTGTCGTAATTTGGGGCCAGCGACAGGGCGCAGCTCAGCCTGCCACTCTCTTTCTGGGTGCAGCCGGGTCCGAGTCACTCATCCTCCCCGGCGCCCTCTGCCTGCCCGGAACGGATCAGCCTTGGTCACGCAGGACTAGGACAGTGGGGTTTGGGGCCAAGGGCGACGCGACTCCCATCCCCCACGCTTTCAGCGACGGGCTTGGGTGACAGGATAGGATGGGAAGCGTTGCTTAGCTCGGACTATTAGGGTACTTGGGCTGGGGTTGCTCAAATGCTTCTGCCCAGCGTTGAAGGGGACCCGGCGAGCAGCCTGCAGCGTACGCCCTCGGTGTCAGAGTTGCTTCGGGAGGGGACCGGTCAGGCTGCCCTTGGCTCTCACACTTGGACTTGCGGGATCTCGAACTTTAATTGTTTTGTTTCAGACCAGAGAGACGAAAGATAGGATGTGGGTGGTATGTTTTCCCCCATGAAATCCCCAAGCCCCCCTCCCCAATCCTTTGCACATTGGAATTTAGGGCTGGGGGGCGCTCCATGCGGCACCGCCAGCTGGGTCCTGGCACAGCGGCGCTGGCCTCGGCCTCAGTCACCCTCGGAGCAGTGCGGTCCCGGCGTGGACAATCAATCCATCTTAAAGCCCGGCGAGACGCCTTGCTACCAGGCACTTTTGCAGAGCTTCAACCACTGCGCACTGGCGTTGTGCACTCACACACTCCCTAGCTGCATCTTTTCCCTTGGAGCTCAGGTCGCAGGGATCAACCTTAACACAGGGTCCTCCGCCTCACCAGTTAGCCTGCCTCTTTCTCGGCTACTGCGGCTTATTTCACTTCGTTGCAACTGTGTAAAGTGAGTCAGCACAACTGTGGTTCCTGTTGGCTTTTCATTGAGCCCGATGCCTTCTTTATTTTCATCTAAGAGGGCATAAACGCACACATGCTTGATGGCTTTAAGATCTCAAAGGTTAGGGTGTGTGTGTGTGTGTGTGTGTGTGTGTGTGTGTGTGTGTGTTTGAGAGTAGGCGGGGAGATCGTTTCAACCGAGCAGTAAGTTGTGAAATGAAAGCTTAAGGCTTTGCACCCTGCCTGGTTGCCCGGAATCCGACGAAGCGAAAGCAGAACGCAAAATCCTTCGAATTTTCTTAAGCACCCCCGAACCCGCCCCGCGTGCCCTACCTATTTTAATTACTAAGCAAGCTGTACACCGCGCAGCCCACTCAGTGTCCAGAAGCTGAGCTTCCTTTCTGATCTGATGAGAGTTGTCAGTCACCGCATGGGACACATTGGTTTTTGTCTCCCGTGGGTAAGGATACCCATGTGCTTTCGGAAGAGTAGGACCCCAGCCTTAGGAACTTTTCCTGCTGAGCCCCAGGTTCCCACTAGCAGGGTTTTACTGCTTCAGCTGTCTTCCCAAGACACAGGGCGCTGCCTTGTGCAGTTTTCCAGCTACGCTCTGAGCAATAAAGGAAATCATATCAAAACTACGGAGTTTTGTATTTTAAAGCGCTATTTCCTTTCGCCGAACTGCGCGTGGCAGAGGTGGCTGGTGACCCCTGCGGTGCAATCATCCAACGGAAACTTAGCTGCTTGCACTGTTTTTTTTTTTCTCCCCTTCATGAGTTAGGAAGAGGTAATGTAACCAGTATATCTAAAACAAAACAACACAAAACCAATTTACTATAATTGTGGCAAACGCAAGCAATACAAGGGAAGCAAACCATCACAGATAGGCCTCTCTCCGATAGTTGATAATTCTTTTTGGCCTTCGTCTTTGCTGAATGCCGGTTTAGCAGGGTTTTGTCTAACGAATAGACCAGAGACCACATACCTTGAAAATACTCCCTGATGTTACTTGTACAGATTGAATGCACCATCTTGAGTCTAAGCTATAAGGATTAATTTTACACAATAGTTGAAACTGATAATTTCGTTGTAAACCATATGAGAAGATACAAAAATTTAATGTAAAAAAATAAAAAATGGGAAATCAAGAAAATTGACATCCGTACAGTCTAAAACCTTTCACTTACATTCCCGTCTTCAAGAAAAGAAAACTACATAAGGCAAGCCCATTCTGGCAGCGGGAGACTTGTTTTTTCTTTGGGGTGTGTGGGGCAGCTGAAGAAGTCCCTGGGCCTGGCCAGAAATTCCAGTTACTACTCTCTTCAGGGGTGGAAAGGAAGTGAGGTAGGGTCTACATTGCAGATCTAGAGCCTAAAATACTAAAAGGAAACCCACCCCACTTTGCCAAAGTACCAGCCTGCAGGGTTTCAATCAAAGCAAAGAACAAGTTGCATACTGTAACCCCTGCATATTGCAGCCCCCCCCACCACCATGAAGTCTCTGCAGGCGCAGAAGGCAATGAGATTATCAAAACCCTGGCGGTGACAGGGAGGCACTTGTTACTTCTGTTGTACTTGATCTTTATTTGGAAACAGTCTCCGAAGTAGGAAAAGTGCACACCAGCTCTGCCTCCCGTGTTTAAACTCGCTCTCGCAGGCCAGCACCTAGGAGTCTAGCGACAATTCACAGCCCGGCTGAGGCTGGACTCCTGGCGCTCTGGCTCACCCTTAAGAAGCTGGCTGCAACGAGATAGAGCCTTGCTTTTAATTATAAGTTTATTTGTTTATTCCAGGCTGCTTTGCAGGAGGAAAAATTGTTCTCCCGGCGGAGGAGGCTGAAGCCCTTCAGGAAAGGCGTTTTATTTGTCATTACTTGATCATTACCCTGGGTTAGGGCTTCTTTACTTCATTTGGCTCTTTACGTCCCACCCTCCCCCCTCTTGGATCTGTGTTTAGGGGTAGGTTAATTATGCTTTTCGTTCTCCCCTCATCCCCAGCACTGTCGGAGAGGACAGTTCATCAGCTGCAAAGCCTTATGTGCCCTGCACTGGCAGTCTCAGGTTTTGACGACTGTGTGCCTCCATTCCTGTGTCCAGGTCTGAGTGAGCTTGTAATTTTTGAGAATGACCCCATCTCACTACGCCCGAGGCCTACCCTCCTGTACTGACACTCAAAGTGTTGGACTATTGTCAAATAGGAATTATTAAGTCTTTCCAGCTCTCTCTCTCTCTCTCTCTCTCTCTCTCTCTCTCTCTCTCCCCCCCCCCTTTGAAGTTGAAGGTAATGGGTCTTGTAAGCAGTTTCTTTTTACAGATCTGAGTGTTTGAAAGTTTATTTTGTTTTGCTTTCGGAAGTATGGGGCAGGTTAACAGAGGCTACAGTCCGGACTAGGGCAGGAAGGCCACAGCTGCCACAGTTAGACTCCTGGCTGGGTCTAACCCGAGCTAGAGCGCGATTAGTAGCTCCCTGTGCTTCTACCTTGGCAGTGTCTCTCCTGGCATCCCCCAGAGTGCCTTGTTGAAAGCAAGAGGGCCCCAAGGTGGAGGGACTTGACTTGTCTGGTCACTGTCTCATTCCCCGCTCCCAAGGTACCCAGAGCTAGACAGAGCTCAATTCTTTATAGTCGTCGACATCCCCTACTCTTCATTTACAAACTACTGGGTGCAGAGAAAACTGTCCCTCGTGGGGCATCCTGGTAGGGCAGCCAAAGTCAAGGGGATAAAAGAGTCTGCATTGCTTCAGAGCTTACTGTTTCTAGTTCCTTCCAGTCCCTTTGCTTCCCCAGGCTTCTAGCTTTGGACTCAAGGCTTTGAATAAACAGTGTGCCCCCTCTTCAACTCCAGGGTGCTCAATGTCTGCTGCAGCACTTGCTTTGAGCCATGCTTGCAAGGACAGTGTAGACACATGAAAGCAAACCATGCATTAAACTCTCACAGTCCGGTCCCTGTTTCTGGAACATTCTTGTGCACACTCATTTATTCACTCCCTCTGCAAGCCATTCCCTAACGCCTGAGGGAAGGGCTTTGGGATGGGGGCATAGGCCAGGAGAAGGCAGACACACTGCAAGGTGCCAAGCAGTATTTTCTGGAGGGATGTTTAACTCTTTCTGGACTGGAAGCTGCTGCAGGCATTTCTGTAACAGTCACAAGGCTGCTTTTCCTTCTAAGTGTGAACCAGTAGCTCCCTTTACCCACCCAGGATCCTCTTTCTAAAATTAGATTCTTCCCATCTTCCCACTCTTCTGGCCTCCTGAGGAGTTTAATGAGATTTTCAAGGAACTTGGCCTTGGAGGTCAGGGGAAGGACCAGAGAAGGGCAGAGTATGTCTCCCAGAGAAGGGCAGGATACTTTTTCCAGATTCCTAGTTTGCACACATTGGTATCCCCATCCTTAGTATATACAGAGAAAGAAAAAAATCATTGTTAACTGCTTTTGCTTACTTGCCATGCAAGAAACTTCAGAAAAGTTTCTATACTGGGGAAATAGTGCTTATAAAACTCTGTGGAAGTGTGGCATACTGCTCTAGCTCACCACTAAAGAGTTAAGCACACTTGCCCTCCTTTGAAGTATCCTAGGTGGGGCAGATTATTTGAGTGTGGTTCAGATACTGTTGTGGGTATAACTAATGGCTTCTACCTTTTTAGTTCAAGTGGGAGGAGAGAAAGGCCTGGATTCCTTGTCCAGTGGGTCCCTCTGGAGACCAGGTCCTGGCTCCTGGCCAGTTCTGTACAATGTCAACATTGAATATTTGAATTCCCAGACTCCATTTAACAAGTTTCTAAATAAATAAACTCATTGTGTGTCTGTGTTTAAAATTATTTCACCTCTTTCATAAAAGCTTAATACATTGGTCTTGCAAGTTGATTCTCAATAAAATAAAATTAAATAAACAAACAAACAGAGCTTAAGTCATTTTTAACAGCCAGAACTCCACAGTATGTATGTATTGCAAAGTCATTCTCATACTTGGGTGTGGGTCAAGGCTCATTAGAGGTTGAACTATTCTGTGTGACTTGATAGAAAATGAGAATAAAATAAAATAGAAATAAAATAAAAAGTTCAGAAAGATAACAGCTTAGAATAAAACAAATCAACAACATATAACACAGTAAGTTCAGAAAGTCAGTGAAATATTAATCATATCTAAAAGTAGTGTGTAATTTTGTGAATCTAATGTCTTGAGTTATTTCATAATTTTATACACTGGGTCCAGTAGGGTTCTCCTGATGTGTCTCTATGGCTATGCATAGACGTTTCAGCTCTGTAAACTGTCAAAGGCAAGTAGGACCCCACTTATGGGGTTTTGTTTTTGGGCATTTTCCTTGCCTCTATGTAAGTTGGATGGAATACATATATTATTCCAATGTTTCAGTTTGGTCAAAAGAACAGTATGACTCTTACAGCTTTACTCATTTTTCAGCATTTTTCTGGACAGCCATAGAGTGTTTTATGCAGATAGGAGCACCATGCCATGTTGTTTTAAGAAGGTTTTTTTTGTTGTTGTTTTTGTTTTTTTAAGAAAAACAAGTTCCAGGTCTCTCCATCTGGAGTTGTTAGGAAAGAAAGTGGAATTTACTTTAATTTGTTTGCATGAAGTCCATTATTAAAAAGAATGGGATTTGAAAGGGCATGTAACAAAACCCATAACATTTAGCTGGTAACGTGGAGAGCTCAAAGCCAAGGGGAAAAATACCACCAACGCATGCAAACCCTGAAATAGACTACAATGACCTCAGCCATTTTCATTTTCAGAAATAACAGCCATGATTAAAATGGGGGGAGAGTTTGGCTTGGAACTGCGCTTTTTTTCGCATTATGTAAAAGTTCTTTTGTTGTTAAAGAACTGTTTCATTATAAGAGGGGGAAAGGCAACTGATTTTTAATCAAATTCCTGACTCTTCAAAGGTGTACATTTTGGAATTACTTTTAATTTTGACTTTAGTTATTCTCATTCAACAACAAATATGTTTTTGGTTTATATGTTCAGTTCAATCATTGACTACTAATTTTATTATAATTCTAAAGGATGAATTATCTAGCAAACAGATTTTATTAATTCTTTTATTAAGTAAGTGTTCAGGTGTCAGTGCTTGTGTAACAGGGAGGACTGAGAAAGATTCTTGCCCTTGTTAAGAATCTGCCTGAGGATTTAATTTTGTATGTTGGTGCTGTTCAAATGGTGACATTTATGAAAGTCCTTCAGTGCAGCTGTTGGTAGGGTTTGGTGATATTTTATACAACAAATATTAACGAAGTCCTGCTGTGTGGTAGGCCCCATGCTTGGCAATGCATGGTTTCAGCTCGCATGAACATTTAAAATGTGCACAGCAGTGTTTGAATTGAGTGTGATCCCTCATTGAATAGCCAGGTCAGCTTCAAGCTATTGGTCGCCCCTTGTGAAGTGGGAGCCATAATACTACCCTCCCCAGGCGGGCATCCTTACTTGTGAAGTGAGAATCATCACAGCACTCTCTCTGGGTTCTTTATTTGTGAAGTGGAAGTAATAATACCATTGTCCTTGGGCTCTCGTGAAGTAGGAGTAATGACTGTTCATCAGGTGAATGTTTGCCAAGTACCTAAGCCTCAACCAATCAGTCAATCAATCAATACATCTTAAGCATGTCCTGTTTGATTGATTAATTGAAACTCCTGAAGAGGAAATACCCTTTCCCTCTCCTAGCTTATGTTTTTATCCAGTCTCAGTTTTAGAAGTATTTATATGTCCATAGGAAATGTCTTGTTTGTCTTCTCAGTAAGTTATACCCTTGGATAAAGGAAGATTGCATATACAACGTGGACATATTAAAATTGAAGCCAAACTAGGCAATAAATTTATTGTGAAAAATAGAGGCTTGTTATTGTGAAAAATAGAGGCTTGTTTAAGATTGTCTGTGTGTGAATGTGTGTGTATGTGTATGTGGAAGGGTGTGTGTATTTATGTGTATGTGTGTGGTGTGTGTGTATGTGGTGTGTGTGATGTGTGTGTGTGTGTGTGTGTGTGTGTGTACTTGCTTGTGTTTTGATAGGTGGAAGTACTTATCTCAGAATCTGATATCTGACCATTTATCTAGATGACAATCTTTGACTTCACTGTGTGTCTTTCTCTCCCTCCATGCTGCTCATTATTAATTGTTTAAAAACAACAACAATCACAAAATCCAAATTGAAACACCTCTTCCTTCCCTGTAGCTATAGGACACCAGTCTTTCTTATTTCTTATTTAACCCAATTTTTTGATATGTAGGCTATGGGCATGGGGGCAAAACACCTTTAGGAGACAATGTGGTTCTCCATGGTGGGAGAAGAATTCATTTGGCTACTGACGGTATTCAGAGGAAAAGTTGTCTCCTGCCCTTCTAGGAAGGTCCAGATGTCATTTCCTGTACATCTGTTACTGAGAAGTTCTACTGGTGGAGAAACTTTTCTTTCTTTCTTTCTTTTTTCCTAAGGATTGGTTATATTATCTGATGGGAATGACTTTCTTGGAAATGAAAGTTATATATACTCAGAGGGCATTTGAAAATAAACACGTTGGTCTCTGTAATCATGCATTGCGTTGCTAGCACAGGCATAGGTAAATCAGAAATTAAATTAGGTTCTGAGGATTCAAAGGGTGAGGATCCATAGTGCAATGCTAATATAGTGGACCCTGATAGTGAAGGTTGGACTGAATGACTTATTTACATCAAGGTGATCATCAATGGACTTTTCAGTGAATGCTTTCACATTGGTTAACAGAGAAGGGCATTGCCATACATATGTGTGTTTGGGTTGTAATGAGCCATGCTTACAAGCAGTTCTAATGAGTTCTTAGATACTTGACCACCGATTTTATACCTGATGCTCAGATCTGAATTCCTTTTCACCCTGCAGCCTGGGTGACTCTGAGCTTAGGTTCTGGTTCAGAACCTGGCTCAGCTGCTCACTGGATGGATGAAATGAAAGCAAGCTGCTTAATCTTTCTGTGTTCCAGCTTCCTGCCTTATGAACAGGGATAGTCATATCACGTGAGGTTTGGGTAACCTCACAATGAATTTAGAATGAGTCGAGTCCAGCATATGCTCATTGTATTTCATTAAGTTTTTAGGGTTGTTTCTGTCTTCAGCTTAAATACTCATTCAGTCTGCTCCTCTTACCCTCTGACCAGCTACTCTTGTGTTTCTCCCTTCCAGCTCTTGGCTATGATGTTGCTATATAGCCTGTAAATCAATGCATACTGTACTTTGACCATTAACATCCAGCTCTTTATGATTCTATCTAAAGTCTCACTTATTCTCGCTCCCTTTGAAGCATTCCTAGAGGCATGGCTTCTCTATGCCAGTTCATCCCTGTTGTATAGAGTTAACAAAATGCCGTTTTTTTGGAATTTAATGATACCTGTCTTATCTTTATTGCATATTTCATCTTTTCCTGTTTTAACTGAAGAGGTTTTCTCTGACTTGTGCCTACTGCCAGGCTTGCATAGGCAGTTATCAGTATGAGTAGATGATGTGGTCAGTGTTGTGCTTTGGTGGATTATCCAAACCCCTTCAGTTTCTTGGCCTGTGAAACCTGTCCAGTTAGGTGATGTCAACACTAGGGCTCTGGGGTAGCTGAAACTTTAGTTACATACTACATTTACAATTGATCTGCTTTGACAGTGAGAAATCTCCTGGAAAGGACATTTGGGAAGTGGGTATTATTATAAAGTTTCACCAATAATATCCCTCCCTCCCTCATTTTACCAGTGCAGGCATACCTCCTGTCTCTACACTGCATCTGAAGCTGTAGAATGTCAGTGGAGTTGAGGTAGAGACAGTGGAGATGTTGGTGGACTCAAGAAATTCTTGTCTGGTGACTCATGGGGACATTTATCTCACAGAAGTCAGAAGTTGCACTTCTACAAAAATCCTGACTCCAACTTATTCAGTATTAATATACACCATCGCAGCAGTTCTTGAACTTTGAGGTATATTTTGATGCTCGTTTGCAATTGAAGCTTCTTTCAGATAGTTTAAGCTTGACAGATGATGTGTTGAATCTTGTTTTACTGAGATTAGATGAAGTCTACTCTTTCCACTCTACCCTCTTCACTTTGCTTTCTTCTCCATGGCCCACACCCCTACTCCCAGTTTCCCAAGTGCCCCACTTCTATGGGGGAAAACAGAATTATTCTTTAAACAACTTTGCTCAAACTTGAACCGCCAAAGAGCTTCAGTGCCTCAAAACCTGTCAGGTGTGACTTCTTGTGCTGTGATTAAGAATGCTTGTAAATTGGATGGGAACCCTTTATTATTGCTGTGTGTGTGTGCGTGCGTGCGTGCGTGCGTGCGTGTGTGTGTGTGTGTGTGTGTGTGTGCACTGATGCAGGTATACGTGGAGGCCAGAGATCAATGTTAGGGTGTCTTTCTCAGTTGCTTCTTTGTCTTATTTTTGAGGCAAGGTTTCTTGCTGAGCTTGAAGAACACCTTTTGGCTAGACTGACTTAGCAGTGCATTTGGGGATCTTCCTGCCTCTGTTGCTCAGTACTGGAGTTATAGACATATGCACAGCCATGTCTGATTTTCATGCTTTCCAGCAGGTACCCAAATGCATGAACATTTTCATACTGGTTTGAGAGGTCATGGACTTCTAAACTCCAGTCATGAATATTAAAGAGGTTTACCTCTTAATTCACTTTGGTATATTATTATATAAGATCCTAAAGTCCTCAACAATTAAAAAAAACCTTAGAAATGCTATTTTCATCACACAATTTGCACTCAATATTCAACTCAAAAACCATGTCACATAGAAAGTGCAAAGTTTGCTGTTGTTGCTGTATGCCACTTGCTAATGGTACCGCCCACCACTCATCTCTCCATTTACTTTCCCTCGTGTGCATAATAGCTATTAGCACATACTCAAATACACACACACACACACACACACACACACACACACACACACACATGTGTTTATGATTTGCTTTTGTCCATACATGTCATTCTAACTCACTCTTTTCAAAGTCAGCAGATCTCCACTGTTTGGACCTAACATGTTATGCTCAGACTGTCCTCTGGTTTAGAATGACATTTGAATATTTTTCAGTTTTCAGAAAAGAACAGACAGGGAAGTTTCCCTAACTAGGGCTCTGGGGGAAACCGAAATCAAAGTCTACAATTAAAGGAAGTTTGCAGCTGAGTGAAGCTGCTGGCCTCTGAGATGCAAGAACAGCAGGCTTCCAGGAGGTCACAGAGGGTTGCCTCACCCTGTCAGGGCAGATCTGATTTCCAGGCATCTTTTCCCTCTCCTTCCCTCCCCCCTCCAGAGGATCAAGGGTCTAAGCCCAGAGTGAAGGTACATCTTTGAAAGATCCACTGTGATCTATCTGAGATTTCAAGCTTAAGGAATTTCTTTGGATCTCATCTTTCTGCCCCATTTGCATTTTCTCCTGCTGCGTGGAGCAGACTGTGGTTGAAACCATACACACAGTCCCAACTGGACAAGCAGATTGTCAGGGTTTAAAGCTTTCAATTTTGTTGTTCTTGTTGAGGTGGTACATTATTATCACACTGCCCTATCCAGTGAGTGCACTTCAAGTTAGTGGATGCAAGTATTGAATAAATGAGGAAAGTTACTGAAGCCAATAAAAACTTACTTTGATACTTTTTAAAAAATTACCTATGATAATTTCTATCCTATGAATTGAAAAGACCATTTATACAACAAATGTTTTTAACTAGGTAACCAGACTATGGAAACATTTTATAATGGAAACTATCTCTTACTTATAACTACAGCATTAAAAACGTGACAGTATAATGTTACACCCTGAAGCCCATCGGAGGCAAAGCTCCATTTTACTATAAGTTATAAACCAGGATAGGGAGATTTCTGAAGGATGTGTTTCTTCAGCAATGATATTGATTAAATATAAAAAAAAATCCTGAAACAAATTGTTCAATTTATTTTTTACACAGGTTACACACACACACACACACACACACACACACATACACACACACACAGAGAGAGAGACAGAGAGAGAGAGAAGAATGAATAGCTGGGGTTTGATTCTACTGGGAACTACTTCATTTATTAAAGCTCATTGGATTGTATGAGACTAAAACTATACTGGATATTTTAGATTATGTCTGACCAGGTACCACACAAGGAATTAAAATTTAGCCATATGAGTCTTTTAATGAATTAATTTACTTCAATTTTGATTCCTTACAGTATAGAGATAAAAAGCTTCACTTTTTTAATTTGTATGTGTATGTGCGTGTTGTTTGCATCAAGGTTGTTCCATTGGGGGGCATGGAACAATGTTTCTAGTTAACATTTTTCAAAATACATTTTAAATTAAATCCATCAAATTGAGTTCTAGGGTGGCTGACATAAATGACATGACAAACAAAAATCTGAGAAACTTTGTTCTTTAGAATCATTTGACAGATATACATATGGCTTGAGCATAGTTTGTAAGTAGGGAAGATAACTATGTCATGTTGTTGTTTGTCAGTGACCAGAAAGCAGTTTCAAGCGCTTGGAGCATGGGGTCCTATGTCTACTCTTTCATTGTATATTTTTATTACTACTTCTATGCCATGTGACTGGGAAGCTTTGGCACTGTCTTATAGATTTGGAATCTTCCATCTGAAAATAAAACCATGTTCTTTTTCTCTCCACACCTGTTGGGCATGGAGGCCTTTGCCTCTTTTATTCAATGATTCACACATTAATGTGGACAGTCTTCATTTAAGATTTTTTAAAGCAAAACCCAGTATATTTATAAATACTATGCTGTTGGTGACCACTGCCCATACATTCATGTAACAGATGTTAATTGATCAACCTAAATTCTAAGAGAAGGGAAGGAAAGAGAAAACAACCCAGACAAGGCTTCTGCCCTCATGGAGCTCACATTCTGGAGGAGAGGAAGGTATTGCTTGAGTTACAAAGAAATGACCCTGGGTTATATGTGAAGGAGTACCCAGAGCATCATTGGTACTAGAACTGTGTGTGGAGGGCAGGAGACAGACTCAGGAGTTGATTCTCACTTTCTACCTTATTGAGACAGGTCTTTTTGTTGTTTGACCCTGCATATGCCAATTTAGTTGGCCCTCTAGCCTCTGGGGATCCTCCTGCTTCCGCCTCTCTGTTAAGAGTACTAGAATTACAGATGTGCACCAGCACACCTAGTTTTATAGGATTTCTTGGAATTTGAATATGGGACCTCAGGCTTGTTTGGTCAAATGATTTAGTGTCTGAGCTCAGTAGGGGATCTTAATTATGTGTTTGATGTGTGATATACTTGTGCTTGTAATGTTGCAGACATATACATTTGCTTTCATCTTAGTTTTTGACAGAACATAAGACATAACTATTATAAGTAATATTCACTTCAGTTTTGTAGCATGCATTTATAGACACCTGGTACATGTTTAATTGACTCCGTGAACTAGATGCATGGACAGAGATGTTTCTTCATCTTTATAGACGGAGGGAGTGAGACTTCTCTTTTTGATCTGCAAACATGTGTGATCATCTTAACTGAGCAGGCACAGAGTGTCCTTGGGTCTCTGCTCCTAGTGTGGCTCTTTGAATGGGAATGCCATTCCTTCCCACTCTACCAGCTTCACAGTTTTACCCCATTGTAGTTTTTACACCCTTTCCTGTCACTGGTCAACAAGTTCTTTGGGAGGAGTTTCTCTATTGAGCATGTGCAAGTCTGGGAACAAAGTGATGCTCAAAGTAATGTTTCCATGCTTTCAAAAGGCATGTCTTATTTCTAGGTTCAATCTACTCCTTCTTCCTCTTCCCTCTCACCTTTCTTATCTTCTGTCTCTCCTTCCTCCTCCTCCTCCTCCTCCTCCTCCTCCTCCTCCTCCTCCTCCTCCTCCTCCTCCTTCTTATTCTTCTTATTTTGAGACAGGGTCTCACATAGCCCCAGGTTAGCCTCAAAAATCACTCTGCAGCTAAGAATGACCTTGAACTTCTGATCATCTTACCTCTAGCTCTTGAGTTCTAGGATAGACATGGATCACCACATTGTTTTTGTACAATGCCTGGGATGGAATCCAGCCAGGTCATTGTGCATGGTGGGCAACTATTCTAAAAACCAAGGTACACACCAGGCCAACAGAAAGAGAACATTACCCAAAGATGCAGATGTCTGTATGTAGCTTGTGTCTCATGCTGCCATGTGATTTTGTTGTTCTTAAAACAGAAATAAAAAAGAAAAAAGATTGCTTTTTCTTCCAACTCTCTTTGCCAGCATCGTGCTGAGCTGTGTGTATGTGTCCTAGCCAATGTTCCAGACATAGGCTTGGCATGGAGATCAGCACATCCAATGTCATTACTGCTGGGCACAGACTGAAACCCTGAGCAGAACTCCCTGTTTGCCTCAGTGCAGATGATGTTAGTAATTTAATCTTCCTGTTGACAATATTGTAATATTAAAGCACAACACAGATGTTTGCTCATTATCAGCCTTGTATCTTTGCTTCTTCGACTTGGTAGCTGGATCATTAAAGAGGATGGTAAATGCCAAGGTAAAGTGCATCATGTGTCCAGAGTTTTCACAGGGCCCTAGCTATCTCTTCCTGTCCTTGAGTGATGGTAATCTAAGTCACCAAGGTTTACTTCTGTTACCTAATGCTGTGCAAGGGACTACATTCTTAATCAACCTTCCAAATTAATCTTGAACATTGGCCAGGGCTGTAGATGGTTTCTGAAGTGTGGAAAATTTGACCTCCTGTTTCCTTTACTGATTTCAGAGTGATTAACCTGACTTTATCACCATTAACTAGGTAGGATTCATTGTGGCTATGAGCTTTGCTAAAGGGAGGTTGCCATCTACAGTGTTTTAAGCCCTATCCACCTTAAAGATGGGTTAATAGAGCTTTTCTGCCTTAGGCATGAATGCTTCAAAAGTATATTTTCAAGGTTGGGGAGGTGGCCTACTGGGTAAAAAGTGCTTTATGTGTAAGTATGGGAGCCTGAGTTTGAATCCTTAACACTTACATAAAAGTCAGATGTAGTAGTGTATGCCTGTGATTCCATACTGGAGGAAAAGGCAAGCATATCTCTGAAGTTTTCTGGCTAATCATCCTAGATGAAATGGTAAACACCAGTTTCAGGGAGAGGCTCTGTCTCAAAAAAAAAAAAAAAGATGGTCAATGATGGTGAAACCCTATTGCTGAAGACAACACGTACAAATGTCATTGAACACAGAGAGGTCAAGCTTGTGATTAACTACAAATTTCACCCATACTGACTAGTGTTCATGGTTCTAGAAGGTGCTCTGCATGCTACTAGAGGAGAACACTAAATACCAACCAACTACAAACTTTATGATCTACAACAATGATCTGCCTGCATGATATGCTGTTACAATAATGGGACAAATGTCTTTGGAGTAACCAACTGCCTTCTGACAGATTTAAAGTCTACTCTATGAGATGGAACCCGTACTTCACACTGCTTGGGTGGCCAAGAGCATGAGAGTAGGTCGGCCGTGGACCTAGGGAAAATACCAAATACTATTGTTTTCTTAAAGAAACAACAATAAAATGACTTTTACTGATATTATGCTGTACTCATAGGTTTGTGCCTCTTTTAGCCATCATCAGAGAAGTTTCCTCCTACAATAGATGGGAATTAACACAGACACTACACAACTGGACAACGTGCACAGAATGGCTGACTTTGAAGCACTCAATCCTAATGGGATGTCTTAATTAAATCCCTTCCCTCAGGGTTCAAGGAGCTATGTGGAACAGGAGACAGAAAGATTGTAAGAGCCAGAGGAGATGGCTGACTCCATGAAAACAATGTCTTCTAGACACAACAGGACTGACACACGTATGAACTCACAGAGGCTGTGGCAGCATGCATAAGCTTTGTACAGGTTAAAGTTAGATAGGGTCCCAGCACTAAGGAAGAAGCTATCTCCAATTTACATCAGCTTTCAAAGGAAAAATTAGTTTTCTTCAGTTAAGTCTCACTGATTATATTAGCCACACTTCAGAGTAGGCCCATGCCCAGCAGTAGACAGCCAACACAAACAAATTCAAGGGTATTTTTGTGGACTTTTTGTCTCATAATTTTTGAGGGGTCATCTTTGGTCCTACTGACATTTTGTAGGTTTCCAATTTTGTGTTTTTATGGATTTGAGGAAATTTTTTGTATGTAATTTTTTTTGTTTTTCTTTTTTCTTTTTGTTGTTGTCTGTTTTCTAATGAGAAAGAAAAAGGGCATGGAGTGGGGTGAGTGGAGAGGTGGGGAGGATCTGGGTGGAGTGGGGGGAAGGAAAACCTTTATCAGAATATATTGTCTGAAAAACTTTTTTCAATTGAAAAAAAATTGGGGTGGAGAAGTAATTGAAGACAACACCCCAATGTCAACTTCTGGCCCTCACAGGCTATCATGTGGTGACCCAGCTGCATATATGTACATAGCACACAAATAAACAAATTAAAAAAAAAATCAAAAAGTATAATTTGGGTAATAAAAGTGTTTTATTACTGAAACTGTTGGGGAATCAGGACAGGTATTTAATCCCAACCTTGTTAACTGTGGAACCTTCCAGCAGAGCCTGAACTTAAAAGCCTCAGCACTCTTAGGTATAGAGTGTCAATGATAATTACTTCTACTTTTTTTCTTCCATAAAATAAGACGACAGGTGTGTTGGGTTTTATATGCCGTAAAGAACTATGCAAATTTATAATTTTAGAATATGAGTATAGAATGTGGAGCTACATTAGACTGAAGACTGGCTGGATGACTATAGAGAAGCTAGGTGACTTCTCTCCTTAACTATTTTTCTGTGTAAACTGGAGATCATTTATCACAATGAGAATCAATAATAATAATACCAGTAGAGATTATTGAGCTTTTATGGATGAGTACAGTTTATTATCACATCTCTCTGAAGTGGGTGTTGCTGTCTTTATTAAGGATAAATACTCCAGGGCTAGGTGATCTATTTGCTCAGGTCTCCTCACTTGATGTGCTGAGCCAGGCTCCAACCTTGCTAGTCTGCTTCACTCTGGAGCTGAGGAAGTTAATGTTAGTCCTCTACTGTTGTATTCCATTCTATTCTGAAATAGAAGTGGAGTATCATGTTTCCTGGGCATTTCAGTGCTCATAAAAGGTAATATGATTTTAGATTGAAGACATCTGAAGTTAGAGAAGAGCTTTCATGCAACTCTTAGCAGAGAGGAGTTTTACTGTGATTTCAATCAGTGATCTCTGGACAGGGCTGCCTATCTCTTTCTCATCAGTTTCTTTCCAGAGTTACCTGCACTGTGGTTTCCCATTACATTATGATTTTAGCTTTATTCAGGGAACTTTATAAGTCTTTGTTGAGTGTATGACATCATTACTTCATTACTAAAATTGCAAGCTAATTACACCTTACAGCTTCCCAGACAGTGGCAATGGGTTCTGATTTCTGCTTTCTTCACAATATACTGGGATGTGAGCTTGCTCAAGCTTACCAGAAAACTTTAAAAGGGGGGACGGCAAGCCACAACCTTCTGAATCTTTCCCTTTGTATCTGTTCACAACTCTTCAACTTCATTTGTTACTTTAATTACTTGGATCTTGCAGCAAAGTATTTGTCTGGTTGGATAATTGGATAATCTGTGTGATTTGGAAGAGGGGCCCAACAAACTCTCAGACCTAGCACTTCATTAAGTTAAATTTATGTTGGGGAGAGGGCAATGAAAGAGTTGGGATAGAATGACCTAAAGGTGGCTGCCTAGAATAATACGGAGCGCTTACAAAATACTCTCCATGCCATAATAATGGAGATCAGAGTTCCTGGCGCAGGTAGGGGAAGCAATCTGAGGTGTGTCTTGGAAAGGAGGGCACTAAGAGGCTTCTACTTTAGTGTGAGCCTTTAGTGTCTCCCTTTAGTGTAAGCCCTTTTACTGGTTACAGGTATCAGGTTGCCTTTGCACCCCTCTTCTTAGAGCTGTTTTCTGCAATAGTAGGTAACATATTTCCAGTTGTGAAAGGAAGTGGTGGGGAAGACTTCATCCAAGGGAGAGTGATTTGGGAGGAACTCTGGAGCTCTGCTGTCATTCTGTTCTTGCAGTCATTTTTAGGGAGACAATAGTGTATTGTGGTTTAGGCACAGGTAACAAAACTGTCCCTATGACAGTAGAAATGGCAGCTGCTTTGTGTGGTCGCAGTTTCATTTACACTGTCAGCTGCTTCTGTCTTCTGGGTTTCTAGAATCCTAGGCACAAACCTTTCTCCAAACTTTCCCAGGCAAAGGGAAAGTTCTGAGCATTACAGGCAGGGCCTGCAGGGAGCCAGAAGTGAACTGTTAAAGAGAGAGAGAGAGAGAGAAAGAGAGAGAGAGAGAGAGAGAGAGAGAGAGAGAGAGAGAGAGAGAGATGCTTTTCTACCCATTAAAACATTAAACAACAGGAATGTTGGTTTTGGGCAGGAATTGTGCTGTACTTTAGGGAGTTTGGATGTTGGCTGCCAGGACCTCTTGGGGCCATTGGTTTTCATCAATGCTATCAGATACTCACTTGCATGCACATGAAAATTCACTAAATAAACACTTTTGTTGCTGGGCAGTGCAGACAGGTATTCATCTGTACCTGGGTATATGTTTGGTCAATGTACCCATTGGTTCTAACATTTTAGTTGAATGTGGTGGGATGGAACACACCAAGACAACCTGCCTCTGGAATACATGCCTTTGTGAGCACTTATGGTGAGAGGGGATGGGTTTCCTGAGGGTCAGGGCTTGACCAGCAGAAAGATGTGAATGTATGTTTATAATGTGTTTATGTGCATCATTTCTGGTTACGTGAGAGGCCCTGCTTCAGCCTTAATTACAGCTGGATGCTTCAAAGCTGTTAACTTCATTCCTAAAGCTTCTGAGGAATTTCCTCTGAATTCTACAGCTCAGCTCAGTAATGTTTAATTGCTCAGTTTTTTCACCCTAAAACTTACATTTTATAACTTTTAGAGTATTCTTTGTACCAGGTTTAAAGGGATAAAGAGGTTCAGTTACTTAAAACAGGTTAAAAACATATTTTTATAAGAATTTTGAATGATGACCTTATTATTATTTGTTATTTTAGTATACCATGTTTAAAGTCTAGGGTGACTGGATTCAAGAGTATAATTTTGTAGTCTCAGTAGTGAGTCTTCAGAATCCCCCTCATTTGTGAGAATCTGTGTAATTTTGTGAGAGAGAAAGAGAGAGGGAGAGGGAGAAGGAGAGGGAGAGGAAGAGAGAGAGAGACAGAGAGAGAGAGAGAGACAGAGAAAGTAAGGGTGTGGATATTTAGGTATTTAGGTGGGTGGGGGTGGGGAGGACCTGGGGGCAGTTTGGGGAGAAGAAACCATAATCAAAATACATTGTATGAAAAAAAATCTATTTTCAATAAAATGTAAATGAAAAAAGAAGAAATAAGGAATAAGTTTTTTTTTTTTTTTTTTTTTTAAGGAGTGTAATAAGCAGGAAGGCTGGAGGAGTTCTTTTCACATTCTGCATAGGGTGAGCCAGAGAAAACAGAGGGAGTCTAGTCTCCAGGTCAGGCTTGAAACATCTGCATGCCACCCAATGGGAGAGGGGCAGAAACAGTGTGGGTTCCCTGGCTCACTTCTCAGCTGCTGGAGTGACATACCCTTTGTATGAGGAGACTTTGTGATTTATTTTGTGGGAGTCAAATATCTGGAGTGGAGGGTCCTCTTTTTACTGTCTCCTCGCTATCACCATACTTGGTATTGTTTCTGCTACAGAGCTCTTTAATGTCACTGAGACAAAGTAGGAAACTGTTGTGAGGCTGCAGGCAGGCCAGGATGGGATCTTCCTGGAGCTTCACCCCATGCTTTTGAAACTTTTACTTGTGAACAATTTTGGATGAAGGATTCTTTTAATAATTTTATAAGTGACCCATTTCTCCCTATGAAACTTCTGTTTTGAGAGTAAGCAAAAGGAAATGGTAGTACTAACAAGACTGGTTTTTGCTTGTTCACACTTTCCTGCCCCTTGGATTGTGGAAGTGGTGAGGAGAGAGAGAGAGCAGTAGAAGCCAGGATAGTAAACACAGGCGTGAGGAGAGAGTGGATGTGCAAGGTGGGCAGACCTGGTGGTTCTCCAGAGGTTTCTGCAAAAACCACAGTGCTAATTATTCAACATTTAAGCATTTGTACTTGGGGATTCACAAATTTCCATGACTAGGTCTGTGGAGAGGAGGTTTAGCTGATTGATGACTGTTATAATTTAATTAGATTCCAGCTTCATAAATATGCAATGTTATTTGAATAAATAGCATTGACTCACTAGGCTCCCTAAAAAAAAAAAAAAAAAGCCAATTCAGTTTGCTTCAGAGGTGGTCACAGACATTCTTACCTTGGTATAAGTGGGCAAAGCAATTTGGCACTTTGAAAATTAGAAGAAAGGCCCAATTTGATGGTGTAATTACAGAAACCTTTTCCGGGTGTGCCCATATAACTCTGACTCTTTTCTCCAGTTCTGCAGGTAGATAATTCTGTCTTGAAGCGTGTTGTCTATCAGAGCTGTGAGAGATAGAGCTGATAGTTATAGGTCCTGCCTGTTCCTGCCCCCAGTTCTTGGCTAGCATTGCCAGAAGAAAGTATAGAGACTTTACAATGATATTAAAACCACTCAGAGGACCAAAGAGACTTTAGGTGGCAGGCTGAGGTAGGGGGAGATATCATTTTATTTTATGTGTTTGTTTTTTTAAAAAAAAAGTTTGTTAGGATCTGGGAAGATGGGTCAGTCTGCAAAGTTCTTGCCATTCAGTACAAGGACCTGAATTTGCACCTCCAGCACCCACATAAAAAAACCCAGCTGTGGTGGTAGGAGCATGTAATACCAGCATTTGGATGTAGAGATGAGAGGACCCTAGGGGCTTTCTGGCCATTTGGTGTAGCAAAATTGGTGAGATCCAATTTTACTAAGGGACTCGGTCTTTAAAAGTAGAGTAGAAGGTGATTGAGACAGGTACCTGACTTCAACCCAAGACAAAACAGAATTCCTTAGTTAAACACTGACCAGGGAAAACACTCCCTCTGTGTGCATGGACAGGTTAAACTTGGGAGATAGTTGATGATAGTAGGTTACTGGAGCCCTCTACCCACAGCCATACTTTCTTAGAACTTTGTCTTCTCTCTCTAAACTGCCTTCTACTTCTGGCCAAGATCCCTCCCCTTTGGATGTTGATAGGTAGCTCGTGAATCCACTCTCCAGTTGATAAATCTGCAGATTTCCGAATGTTTTCATCAGCTATCCAACCATTTTTGAATCCCATCTGCAAATGTTTTGCTTCTCCCTGTCCTTCCTGCACGTTTGAAATGGATAAAGCAGAGTTTTATTTTTATGCCTACCATTCCCAGTACTGTCTGCAGCACCCTGGTATTCTCTTTAAGCTATTCCGTTAGAGTCTTCGTGAAAATGAACTATGTGAGTAATAAATGGGAAGGCCCTTACTCGTGATGGATAACTACTCTTAGAAACATTGTCATTTGCAATTCATTAAATGCCTTATTTGCCATTTATATTTACTGAAAATTGATACTCCCATGTATGAGTTCTTTCTCAATGACAGATCACTGGTAAATGTATAATTAAAAGAGCTTAATTCCAATTTGTCTTCATTCCTCCCTGAAATAACTTTACAGTTGTCAGATGAGCTGTCTTCTTTCCAATGTGTTCCTCTTTGCCAAGACCCACAATTGTTCTTCCATTTGTGAAAGGTAATGCCGTATTGCCAGCAGATTTACATTCAAATTCTGTCTCAGTTACTGGCTGTGAAGCTTTGGGCAAATCATGAATAGTTCTTGATTTCACTTTTCTCATCCATAAAGTGGGAGAATATTTCTTTCACAGAGTTCTATGGAACTCAGACACGACTGGAAACACTTGTGAGTTGAAATATGCCATCGATAGCAAGAATGAATCAGCTAACATGATCTTTAAGCTCCCTTGTGTAAAACCCATGGGACATGGTTGCGTACTTGTTGAGGTAATTTGCAGGGGAAATGAAAGACTGGCAAAAGGCATGTAGGGACACTGTACATGAACAGTCCTAACTCTCTTTTCTGCCAGGAGCTAGAGCCATCGTAAGGTGCGGCTTTAATCAGTAAGGGCTCCATGACGGGGTTAAGGTCACATCAAAGTGCCGACTCTGAGCTGAGCACTTGATAGGCTGACTAATTTTCTTCTCCCCGCCCCCTTCCTAACTCCCGTGATACATCTGTTTTCCTACCTCCTGTCACTTTTTACATTCCAGCCTCTTCTTTAGACCTTAGAACCCAGTCTCCTGACTCATTAATAGACCATTGGATCTTTTACCAAATAAGGCTTTCTTGATCCTATTTCCATCTCTGCCCTGGTTTCCTTAATTCTATTTTCAATAGGGCTTAGCTTATAGGTAGACAGAATCCTACTGAAGGAAGACTTCCATACTGTTGGTGCCTCCATACAGAGTCCAACAGCAGCTTTAGGGAGTTGGTCAAAGGTTTCAAGGTGTCTGTTGAAACATGCACTGAGTATGATTACCAGAGTGGCTGGTGTCTTTCCAAGGACACGTACTGATTGATTGGCCAAGAAAAATTGGTGTATACCTTGTTGGGAACTCCTCACAATTCTAGTGGGGTGGTGTTTTGTCTGTTTGTCATCCCTTGTCTTGATGGGCAGTGTAGCTTGAAATTTGTGCTTGGTGTGATAGAGAAGAGACCATTTCAGAGATGGGATGGGGCCTCTGAGGTCACATTTGTATAATGTTCTATGCTTGTATATTTGAAGTCCTTCTTTATAATTACTCTCCTGTACCTCCTGTAAAGCTGCAACTATGAGCACCACCCATTATAGAGTAGAGGCCCCTGTCAAATGTTAGAATAGTGCAGCTACATGGACATACTCCTTTATGTAGGGTTCCTACCTAAATTCCTCTCCTCAATTTCCATTGAAGCATTGGTTTTTTTCTCTTGTTGTGCCTTCACCCGGCCAGCTTCTTTTATGACTCAAAGGACTATTTCAATAATTATTTATTAACAAACCAATGTCTTTCGATCTTGGATGAACTTAGTCTCAGATTCTGAACCTATAGGGCAATAAATGGTAAGGATGTATCTGAGAACTCTTTCAGATCTTATCATTCCTTTAGTAGGCAACTGAGGGTTTATTAACCTTCTGTACTGTGGTTGACTTTCATTGTCTAAATGAAATATTTGAATATTTTTAATTGGACATTTGAACAATGAAATTGAATATTGATGAAATTAAATATTCACTGTCTCTTGGGGGAGAATTAGACTTCCAGGTCCTGGGACATCAGGTTTACTCTAACCAATGCATGTGACAGAAGTTTCTAAGATTCAGCACATGCCTCACTATGTTTGATGTTTTCCCTGTGCTATGTTAGAAACCATTTATGTTAGCTGCCAAAGGCGGGGGAAGATGGGATATACAACTTAGCCTTGGCAATGAGTGATCTTATTACAACAGTGAGATTTGGGGGCTTAGTTGTTACTGCATTATCCAACTTATTGTGACTGATTAAAGGATAAATATTGGAGTATTTTGAGTACTACTTTACTGATGTGCCAGTTATATACTTTTTCATATTATTGGGGTTTAGTGAGCTCTGAATTATGTTTAATATTTTGTTTTTTTGGGGGGGTTTGCTTTTTTTTGTTTTTTTTTTTTTGAGATAGGGTTTCTCTGTGTAACAGCTCTGGCTGTCCTGGACTCACTTTGTAGACCAGGCTGGCCTTGAACTCACAGAGCTCCACCGGCCTCTGTCTCCCAAGTGCTGGGATTAAGGGCATGTGCCACCACACCCAGAAATTACAGACAGCTGTGAACTGCCATATAGGTGCTGGGATTTGAACCCGGGTCCTTTGAAAGATCAGCCAGTGTACTTTTAAGTGTTGAGCCATATCTCTATCCTCTGAGTCATCTCTGCAGCCTCAATGTTTACTATTATAATTGGTTTAAATTTATTTATTTTCCAATATGGAAGCAGAGTTATCTACCTCATACTTTTTTTAGTCACATTCAATAGGACACAGAAGACTTAGTTTATTTAAAATGTTGGAAAAAATGATCTTTCTTTTAGTTGGACTGACAGATAACAGGTCAGCTATGGAGGACACTTTTGTTGATTAAGGAATATCTGTAATGATGGTTTCAGACTTAGGATTTGTTCCAACCCCAAACCAAAGGAAAACTCATACTTGGAGCTTAGAAGGGTGCTGTAGTACTATAGGGGATCTAGATTCTGTAACAGAAATCCAAATTTCTCTCTTATTTAACATAATAGACATTTACTTCTTAGTCATGTCTAACATGGGCATGACAAACCCTACTGATTGCCTTACCCGTACAAGAGTTTATTCTGGGATCAAGATTTCAGTAAAGTTAGAATTCCTTCCTCTTCAACACAGGATTTTAAAAACTGCTGTAAAGCAATCTTGGGGGGGAGGCATCAGTACTTTTTAACTATTACAGCTCAGAAATGGTGCCTATCACTTTTGCTCATGTTGCTTTAGTGAGACCTAACAAGATGGCCCCTTTTAGGTCAAGAGGAGTGTGAACCATGAAAGACTCCCTTGGGAATCTGCTATCCAGCGTGTACCCCATACCATGGAAGGGGGCAGAATCTCTGAGGTCAGGCAGCCAGCCTTGCTGCAGATGCCAATTCTGAGCAACACAAAGAGTGAAGAATGAAGTGAATATTGTGGAGGTAACTAGGCACTCCAACTCTACCAGGAGACCTGGCTTCCATGCCAGGCAGGCATTGATATGTGCTAAAGCAGATATGTCATCCCCCTCCACTGGTCAACCTGCTGGGATCAAAACTCCTTATATTGCTTGAAAGTAATGTCATAAAATTGTAAGTTGGTAAGTGCATGATTACTTACATGTAAGCTGCCAACCTCTCTTTTTTGGAAATGAAGATGAGACCCAAAGCTCAGGACTGATTTGTGGTCAGATATACAAACAGTGTCCAGAAGGACCTGCTGGAGAAGAGCTCAGGAGACATTAGTGAGGGTCACATGAAGGAACTGCCTACAGAGACTGAACAAAAACCACAACTTTCACCTTGAGGAGGGTTTGAGGAACAGGGTGAAGTGGAACTCTGGGTAGAGAGAAGCACTAAGACATTTCAGGGGGAAAAAACCCCAGCAATGTAACAGAAGATGCAAGAGGCTGAAGTGAAGGGCCAGCCCAGTGAAGGTGCGTACAGTTCAGTGTAAACATCCTGTATGCAGGAGATTTCGTGATCAAACCTATGAAATGCTTTGGAAACTTTTCTTACCCTTCAACTGTCAGATTAAATATTTTTTCTCTAGAGAGACCTTTGATTGGAATTTCCCCTACCTCTTGATTGCTTAGCTACTGTCCTCTATGTTAAAGTTGTAATCATTTGTTTACTTTGGACAGTCTCTCATTCTGGAATCCTTGCTTAGTCGAAGCAGAAGCTATGTGTCCTTTGACCCCAATTACATACCCATTACCTCACAGCATGCATGGAAAAATATGGACTGACAGTGTGTTTAATCATTTATGAGTCTGTAGTTGTGTTTATTTTTTTAACTTTAAAATGTAGCTCCTTTGTCCAAATAAAAGTCCAAATGTTGAAAAATTTAAAACTTTTAGAATGTAAAGATTACATATAACGAATTTGTGATGTTTTGCAACCCCAGTGGCTGGATTTGGAATGAAGTCAGATGTCTCCTCTCTGTGCTGCCCTGCAAGAGTCGAATGCTAGAGCAGGCTTCTTAAACTCACTCACAACTCCTTTCTGCCTCATATTTTTTTTTTAGACAGAACTGAGTATATAGGGTCATAAAATATACAAATCAAATACTTATTGAAAATGAATAATAAAAAATGTTTTAAAACAATTCCTTGATATACATATAATTCTATCATATTAAATGTAAAGCAAATTTGCATACTAATGAGATTGATATGCTTTTTAAATTTTTTACACAAAGCCTTCAGTCTTAGCTGAATATTTGATGCTGGAAGACAAAAAGCCAGTCTGAACTGTTACTTTGATTGTCTAATCCTCAATGCACCAAATGGTAGAGATAATAAGGCCATTTCAGAAATTGTTAGAAACTTTGGCCTAACCCTTAGCCAAAATTAATTTAACAATTTGTTTTTAATGAAACTCAAGTTAGTAACTTAAATAACAACTTAAAATCAAATCTTCTATGTGGCCAGAGAGATGGTTCATCAGTTAAGAGCACTCTGCTTTTTCAGAGAACCTACCTGAAACTCCAGCTCCAGCAATCAAACACTGTCTTCTGGCCTCCAAGAGTACGAGTATACATTGGGCCTACATTCACACACATAAATATGAAAATAAAAATAAATCTTAAAGAAATAAAAAAACTCTAGCAGAACTTAAAGGTACATTATTTTGATACTGACATGGAAGAAAAATATAAAAGTTTGTTTTCTGTAATTAAGCCATTGTGTCTGGCCTCCATAGGCATTGATCCATGATGCAAACATGTAGACAAAACACCTATATGCATAAAATAAATAAATCTAAGAAAAATAAATTGTTTTATGAAGTTTCATTATGTCTTTGTGGATAAGGGTGGAATATCCATATTCAAAAGTCTGAGATTCTTGTCAGGTGGGTATCTTTGGTGGATGGTCTTACTCATGTGTTCTTGCCTTATTTTACATTGGCAACCATGATGCTGAAAGAATGTTTTATATTTCCCAGATGTCTTTATTGGACAATACAGACAATTCAGAACATAACAAAGCATGTTATAAATGACTTTTTTTTATCAAGTTGGAACTCTGCTCTGTGACCTAGAAAGGGCCATTCAGGAGTCAGTAGTGCAGAACTATTCACTTAGGTCTAAAAAATTAATTGCATAATTATTGTCTGGCTCGACATCAAATTCAAGGGAAGAGTAATTAGTTGAACAGAAGCTCTGTATGAGTAAGAGATAGCAGGCGGCTTCTGCAGGGCTGGTATTAACTTAGGGTGCAATAAAGAAGTAAATCAATTATGAGGTGACCCACCCCTGTGCTCTGTGGGTTAGTCAGAGCCTGTCCCTGTCGGGAGTGTTCCATGTTGTACTGGTTGATACTTTTGAAGTAGGACGATAACAATCAGGGGCATAAAGTGGAGAGTGAAGTAGATTATGAAGGGTTGGCAAACTGTGTTCTATGAGAAACTATAGATGTTACTTAATTAGGATAAAATAGGGATGTTGAATTTTACACTCTCAAGTATCTGAGGATTGAAGTTAATTGAATGGTTTTGAGAGATGGCCTTAGAGGATGGTATCGAGAGATGGCCTTTGAGAAGGGCATTGAAGGTTGGGTGGCCTTTGAGGATGGTATTGGAGGATGGGCCTAATTTTGACAGAAATGTGGAGGGAAAGGGGTGTGAGGAGAATACTGTATAAACCGAGTCAAAGATTTATGAGATCTACCAAGAAAATGATGAGTCATCATCTTTGGGTTAGAGGACAGAGTAGGTAATAGGCATAGAGTAGATGGCTGATAAGTGTGGGAGATGAGGCTTGCAATGTGGGCTGGGGCAGATGACTCCAACTTTGAGTGCGACATCAAATATTGTGGTTGCCTCAGTGAGATGTAATCCATAGTTTATAAACTAAGGGCTAACCATGGTAATGCTGATGATAACATGATAACAGTAAAGTTTATATTAACTTATTTAATTCCGCAGAAGCACAGTAAACTACACATTGCTGTATCCTCATATCATATATTAGAAAACAGAGGCCCAGAAACCCAGGAACTTCCCCAAAGTCACAGCATGTTTAAGTGGTAGCATAGCAGCTTGGCCTAGATTTTGAATTCTGATCTGCCCCCTGGGCAGTGCCCTGGGAGTATTAAGGGGGCTGAACTGCCACTCCAGGAGGCCTGTGGCCTTCCTCACATGTACTGTACCATAAGAACACTGTATCCCACCTCAGACTCCATCCTGGACTGGCATTTCACTTGTCTCTTCGACTTGGAACTGCCAGACAGAAAAACAAAGCGTTGGAGATAGAGGAAGCAGACGACTTAGAAAAAGTGATTCAGAAGCAGTGTTTACTTTTTGGATTCCGAAGCTTTTCAAGTTCAGGTTTGAACGCTGAGTCTTGGGTGGTGTATCCTGACTCTGATTCAAGGCCAAGAGTTGGGTGTGTCCAGTATAGTGATTTAAGAGTAATTTAAGTTGGAGTACTCCGACATGAATGTTACCCCAGATATGTAAGGTTAAATTCTGGCTTTGCGAGGCCCCACCAAACATTTACAAGAAGACCCTCTGGCCCTTTGTTCAGATCCTACTGTTGTCTGAAGGCCTTGCAATTTTGAAGCTTCTTAGGTGGCATTGATGTCCAGACAAAGGTTGACAGAGCTGGGGCCGTCCTGTACACTGCTTGCAACTATTACTTTTGCCAATAAGTCTTGGTCATCATCAATAAGAGAGAATAGGTATGAAAATAAAAGGTCTAAGTAAGTAAGGCAGAGGCTGTGGGTTTATAGTGACTTTGATAAACCTCCCTAAAATGTCCTTGCTGTGGGTTGGTGAGAGATGGTTCAGCAGGTAAAGGTTCCTGCTCCCAAGGCTGGTGACCTGAGTTCCACCTCTGGGAGTCACGCAGTGGAAGGAGAGAACTAACTCCCTCCAATTGTCCTCTGACCTTCACATGTCATATATGTACCTACACATGCATCCTCCAAATATCAAATTTATAAATGTACATTAAAAATTCTTAACTGAGTCATATACCTATAACTTCAGTATTGTGGTGGCAGAGGCAGTAGGATTGCTGTGAGTTTGAGCTCCACCTGGTTCTCATAGCAAGCTCCAAGTCAGCCAGGGACACATAGTGAGGTCCTGTCTTGAAATATCAAACAAACAAGCAAACAAACAAAACAACCCCCCCCCCAATCAACTATAAAAACCTTATGAGCATGACCTCAGAAACTCTGTAAATGAAGGTCAAAATCTGTCCTGTCACTGCCTCCTAATGAGCTTATGCATCCTGTTGTGCTGTATGATAAACCTCCCTAAAATGTCCTTGTCTGGGTTGGTGAGAGATGGCTCAGCAGGTAAAGGTTCCTCCTACTAAGGAACCTTGTTCCTTGTATCCATCTTGTTCCTGTATCCATCAGGAAAGTTGTGAATGCATTTGTGTGTGTGTATGCATGGGTGTGTGTGTGGTATATGTGCATGTGTGTGCATTTGTGTGTGTGTGTATGTGTAGTATGTGTGGGAGTGTGTGTGGGACCTGTGGGGTGTGTGTGTGGTGTGTGTGTGTGGTGTGTATGTATGTGTGTTGTATATGTGTGAAGTGTGTGTGTGTGGACTATGTGTATGGCATGTGTGTGTGGAGTATGAGTGTGGCATGTGTGTGTGTGTGTGTGTGTGGTATGTGGTGTGTGTGATGTGTGTGTGGTGTGAGTTGTGTGTGTATAAGTGTGTGGTGTGTGTGTATATGTATGTATTTTCTGAAACTATAGACTATTTAGCTTAAGGATAAAGGCTTGTTTGTTTTGCAAGACCCATCATTAGTTCAGTTAGGAATGCAGTTTTTCTTTCCTGAACAATGCTTACCGGGTATCACCATGATCTTATCCTGAACAATGCTTACCGGGTATCACCATGATCTTATTCCAGCTGAGGCTGCCCTGTGGCTGTTCAGGCATGCTAACTGACCCTGTGCTGTGGTGGGCCATCTGAGGGCAGGACTTTAGTGTGGACACCAGCCACTTTCTCAGGTCTCTTTTTGCTTCCCCATGCTCTCTCTTTTCCCGTTTTGGGTGTTTTGTTTCCTCTCTGACTATTTTTCCCTCCTGGGATCTTAGTCTACTTCTTCAAATTTCCTCTGTTCTCATCTTGAAGTCCACCCTCAGCCTCTTTCCTGGAGTTGGCTGACCTTGGAGCATGGGTCACTTTGTCTGACATCTTGAGGCCTCTCCTGAAAAAGGCAGTTGGAGGTCTCTGTGCTTGCATGATGGGATACTTTGGAGACCACCTCCACAGTGGCTGATCTATCCAGGGAGAATTATGTGCTTTCTGTGTGTAGCAGACAGTGCTAACTCCTAGCAGGACTGTAGCATGTTCATAAAGACTCCACCCTCTGTTAGTGGCATGTTAATGAGAGGTGTGGGGGGTTTGACTGCAAGCATTTTTTCCTGTTATTCATCTAGCATTCACATATCTATCTTCTGCCAAGTTGTACTAGTATATGATAAGTGGGAATTTGAGGATCAGATTGTAGCTGACTTACATCACCGTTGACCTCCTGAGAAGTCTGTTTGAGAGGCCAGAAGACGGTAGCTAAGTTGACAACGTGTTTCTCCTAGGTGGAAGTGAGCAAAGCATCTGCTTTTATAATAGTCTGCTTGCCTGGATAGGTATATGCTGATTTGGTGTTCCAGAAGACTTTCAGCAAATATCCTGGTTCGTCTCAATGGCTCAGAACTTCCTGTTTTGTGACTTTTAAAAAGAATGCCTTTAGAGGATAGTGACGTACACAGAATTCTGTGTTGTTTAAACATATTCTCAGTCTCCAGATTATCACAGGGGAAGATTGATTAGGAAGCTCCATGGGATAGAAAACAGATGAGAGGCTCAGCTCACTGCTTTTCTCTTTCAGTGCACTGTTTGTTGACACTATAGTGTGATACAATGAATCTACTGTTAGAGAGTCGAGGGCCAAGAAATGCAGCACAAATGTACTATAACATATGCAGAAAGTCCATCTAAGCTGCCACTTTCTGCTTTTCAACCTCTGTTCCCAGAAGGCTTCACCACCACAGTAAAGAAACCCAGGGTCAGAAGATCGACTTGGAGGTAGATCAAGTCTTGGCTATGCATGGGATTCTCAATTCAGTGTCCTGTCCCACAAAAAGGAAAGGAAGAACAAAAGTAAGAAAAAACAAATACTGGGATGAATTGCTTAAGGTGGATCGCCACAAATTTCAAGAAAAACTTGAAGGGTAAAAATATTCCAGGGTGTCACTGGCAGATGGAATGACTTCTCTTCCACTTAGAAGCAAAAACTGTACCTCTGGAGTCCAATAGCTGACTCAAAAGCATCAGCTTTAAGAGTCTGGGTTTAGACATTTGTCAATTCATGTTCATATCTTAGGCAATTGTGTTCATGTCTTTGAAGTGTACTTCTTTAGATGAGTCAGCTCATCTTTAAAATGGAGACGTTAGACTTCAGTTTAGAAAAGATCTCTCCACACAATACTCTGTGATCAGGTGCTGACCTCTTGAGAGCTTGAGTCATCCCACCTGCAAAATGGAGCCATATATAGAATTTGTTCTCAGAGGGACTATCTGACTGGTGGGTGCTGGATGGCTAAGGAGGTGATGGTGATATTTTGCACAAAGGATAGTATCATTGAGTGCTATTATCCCCTATTGTGAGAAATCTTTTCATTTTGACTTGTTTTCATACTACTTTATTTTGAGTATATTTGAATGTTCATGACATGTAAATGATTACCAGGCTGCTCCTAGGGAAACGAAAAGGAATAAATAAATGAGAAAAAAAGACAATTTGTGATATTTACTTGCTCTTAATTCAAGTCAGGCCTGGACAATCTCTTCCCTACAAGCCAACCCTCGTTATTCTCTTTTTTCAACATTTATTTATTTCTTCAAGTTACATCTCAATCACAGCCCCCTCTCCCTTCCTGGTCCCACCCTTCTACCCTCTTCCTCTCTTTTTTTTTAAATTAAGGTGTATCTATCCTCCCTCAAATCTCCCCTTTTTAGTCCAATAAAAAGCTATTTTTTCTTATAACAATAAATACAATACAAAAAAATAAGAACAATTAGGCAACAATTCTGAAAATTATAAGGTATAACATATATTCCCAATGTCCAGTCCGTATGTATTTAGCAACTGGACAATTGAAACTTCTGAAGAAAAAGGATCAGACACCAAAGAAGACAAGACAGGTAGCCCAGATGGTCCAGCTTCACAGATTCCCTTAATAGCTGTCTCCTCAAAAATCTACATCTAGAACAACTTCAACACAGCTAGCTAAGATAGTCTAATCTCACACACTATTCCAGCCAGGACTTCAGCAAAGCCCTGAACTTTCCCACCAAAAGTTCAGCTTCTGACTGCAAACTTCTCAGGACATTTAAATAGCCGAGCCCAAAAAGACTATACAACAAATGTTACTATTTACTTGTTTAACCATTTTTCCATTCTTATTTGGGCCTCTGAACAGTTTTCCTACATCCCAAATCAGCAGGAAGCAATTTTAAGAGAGAGATGTCCCATTCCCAGAAGGTGGGGTGGGTGATTTTTTTTTTTGGCATTTGATGGGTTATAGATGTTTGTTGCTATTTAGTGGGATTGGTTACAAGTTGTTAAATGGTCTTGTTAAACAAGCCTCATTCTTTTTTTTTTTTTTTTTTGCTTTTTGTATCAGTAGTTTCTTTTTTTCTTTTCTTTTCTTTTTTTATAATAATTTATTTTTTATTTCTTCAAGTCACATCTCAATCACAATCCCCTCCCTACTCCCCTCCTCCCCCTCAACCCCGCATCCTCTTCCCTTTTTTTTTTTCGTTTAAGGTATTTCTTTTTCCCCCCAACAGCTCTCCCTTTCAGTCCAACAAATGGTTCTTTTTCTTATAACTATAAATACAATACAAAACAACAGAAATAAATAGGCCACAATTATAAGAGTTATATGGCTTAGCATACATTCCCAATGTCCAGTCCATATGTATTTGGCACCTGACTTTAACATTCTACTATCTAACCATCTCCATGAGTTTAAAGTTCTATATCTAACTCAGCTTTCATACTAACTTGCCTCACAATTTTAAAAATATCTTCTTAGATCCAGAACACCCTCTTGATTCCTAAACAACTCAAAATTTAACTATGAGACTCTAGCTATCTTTTCTTCAACCACCTCAGAGACCTGAGAGGGATAAATATATCTGATTATATAGGAAGTGCAGGGCCTGCAGCTTCCAAAACCAAGAAATGACATACCAGTGGCTGCCTGGACAGTTCCCATTTTCTCTCCATACATTACAGCATCAATATTCAGCCATTTGGCTCCATTTCTCTGACAGACATTTATTGTAGAGCAGGAATTATGAAGGACTTACCTACCCTGTCTTGGCAGAGCTAGGCTGTCAACTTACCTGCTGCCAAGTTTTGTCCTTTTTGGACAGAAGTCTGTCTACAGTTGAAGCAAGGGGTTTTTCTTGCCAAGAGAATGGCTTACCACCAATTCAATCATCTCCCACTGGAGATTCTTCGATGCTCATCATCTTCTTGGAGTAGAAAAGGGGGTGCTGTCAGGAGCTGACATGTCTCGATATCAAAAAATCTTAAGTTAAGAAAACATCTTTGAATGCCATATTCTGCAGATCTCTTGAGGTTTTTGAAGATGCCCTATCTATCTTTTATATTTAGATAAGCAAATATTGCTTGTGTCTTAGCAACTTGATTTCTGAGTAGCTTAGAAAATAACTGTGATAGACTGTCATAGTAATTAACAAAATGACACGTTTGCATGACTATTAGTTTCCATTTCTTAATTATCCTAAACAGTTTATGACGATTGGTAGCAAGAGGCCAAAACTTGACATTTCATTTTTTTTTGCCTGGTCTTTTTGGTTTTTCGAGACAGGGTTTCTCTGTGTATCCTTGGCTGTCCTGGACTCACTTTGTAGACCAGGCTGGCCTCGAACTCACAGTGATCCGCCTGCCTCTGCCTCCCAAGTGCTGGGATTAAAGGCGTGCGCCACCACCGCCCGGCGACATTTCATTTTTAAGCATTACTAGGAACAATACCTTTAAGAAGCATTACCCTTAATTTTGTATCAATATACAAAGATCAATACCAATGTGGCCAAATATAATCTTAATTTTGTATCAATATACAAGGATCAATACCGATGTAGCCCTATACAATCTTAATTTTACATCAATTATACAAGGGTCAATACCACGGTGGCCAAATATAATCTTAATTTTGTATCAATATACAAAGATCAATACCGATGTAGCCCTATACAATCTTAATTTTGCATTAATATACAATGATCAATACCAATTTAGCCAAATATAATATTAATTTTGTATCAATATACAAAGGTATAAGGCAATATTCAATAATCTGTCCTTTTTTCTTGATCTTTCCTATACTATGTCTATGTCCCATTTTTCTCAAGTCTGTTCACTCCTATATAGGAGAGAAAGAAGGATACAGAAAAGAAAAAGAGAGAAGTCTCTGGGTCTAACTTCCAAAACCCATTTAACAAGACCATTTAACAGTTTGTAGTCTTTTCCCCTAAATAACAAAAATTTCTATTATTTATCAAATAACCAAAGGGGGAGAAACACCCTCCCCACCTTCTGGGGATGGGATGTTGTTCTCTTAAAATGACTTCCTGCTGATTTGGGACGTAGTAAACCTGTTTGGGGCCCAAATAAGAATGGGAAAATGGTTAAAAATATTAATAGAATTATTTGATGTTCAGTCCTTTTGTGCTCAGCTATTTAGATGTCCTAAGAAGTTCATAGACAGAAGCTGATCTTCAGAGCTTTACTGAAGATCTGGCTGGAGTAGTCTGTGGAGCTGAACGATCTTAGCGATTTTGAGTTGTTGTGGTTATAGACTTTTGAGGAAACTGCTATTGAAGAAGTCTGCAAGGCTGGATCATCTGGGCCACTCGTCTTCTTTGGTGTCTGATGTGTTTTCTGCTGAGGTTTCCATTGTCCAGTTGTCCCTGGATTCCTTGAATGGATGCTTTAAATCTCCTGGAAAGATAAGAACAGAGCCCTGCCCTAATCCTATCTCTGGGACAATTACCTTTTTTTTTGGGGGGGGGGGTGTCAGGTAATATTTTTCCTGGAGCAAATTTGGTTTTTTGACAATATATAAAGTTTTACCTTTCAATCCAGATTAAAGAAGAAATTATTTTGATATTTTGGAGCTAAACAAACCTTTAGTGTATATATTTTGAGATCTCAAAGGACAATTTGTTTGAATTGCAGCCTGCCTTTTGTAAGTGGCTTTTAAACTTAAATCCTTCCAAATCCTATGTGTCTGTCTCTGCATTCTAAGTTTTGGGATCAAAGACATGTGGTTCCCAACTGATGGGATTAAAGATGTGCTCCTCCACCTCTGGATCAAAGTTTTTCTCTGTTTAGAGCTTGTTTTGTATCAGGCTGAACTTGAGCTCTGAGCTCTGCCTGTTTCTGTCTCTAGTGTGTTGGGATTAAGGGTATATTCTTCCCCAGTGATGGGACTAAGGGTGTGTACCATCACCACCCTGTTTCTTGTAACTCTAGAATTTATAAGACAACTAACTCTATAGTGATCCTCCTGTCTCTGCTGGAGGTAAAGGCATGGGCTAATACCACGCATTATTTTACCTTAGCTCTAAGTTTTTTCAACTCTTGGAGGTTTGTAAAACCATTTTGAACAGCTGTCACCTTTAATTTATTTACAGTGCTTTACAAGCCTCATTCTTAAAATTCAGTGACTTTGAAATTGATGGTAAGTGTGAGAGTCAAAATGCTGCTGTTCCCGGAGATGAGGAAAATGAAAGGAAAACGCCACTGACAAAGCCAGACATAGCCTCATATTTCTGTGTAATTAGCATGGGGTTTCCCAAAGTGTAGGTTGTAGACTAGAATGGAGGATGGAGTGGTTTTAGTGGTTCATGAGCTGTGTACTCAGTAGTCTTGAACTGAGAAGTGACAGGCATTTCCTTTCGAGTGCTTGCTCTTTCCAATAATTCAAAGAATAAATGTGGCTTAGTTTGTGCTCATATCTCCATTCAGCAAAAACCGAGAAGCTTTTCTGGGTAACAGAATTGAGTTTGGTTTAATAATTAAAATAAATTCACTCTCCTTTTAGCAAAAGATACTGATTTTCAATTTAAAATTGCTTTTTATCATTAGCTTGAGGAATGGTAGTGAGTGAGAAAAACTAGGAAATATCTATAGTCCATTAGGTAATGATGATGCACAAATATTTGTGAAGAAGCTACCAGGCTGAACAGAACTTTGGAAACAGTGGCTGCATATATCTTCATAACTCATCCCCATATACATATTCACATACACACACATATGCACATCCGTGTACACATTCATAGACATAGGTACGTACACATCCATATACATAAACATCCATATATGTATACACATACAGATACACGTACACATACAGATACACATGCACATGCATATACATATACTATACACACTTTAGTTTTTTTATTAATGTATTTTTTCAAGTTACATCTTGATCACAACCCCCTCTCTCCTCCCCTCCCGGTCCCACCCTTCTTCCCTCTTTGCCATCTCCATCCTCTCTTCATCGGCTGAGAAGAGCCACCACATATCAACCCCCGCCAGTTCATCAGTCATATGAAGGCTAAGAGCTTCCTCTTGTATGGGGGCCTGATATGGGAGCCCAGCTAAGGTAAGGTGTTCTACTAACAGGCAACAGGGTCCATGACCTGCTGCTGGGTGGAGATTTTTTTTTTTTTGTAGGATAGTTATACTAGGTTCTTGTCTCTTTTGGTTTTGTGGTTTGTAGGATGGTTGTCCTGTACTATATGGCTAATGTCCGCTTATTAAGTGAATACATACCATGTGTATCTTTCTGGGTCTGGGTTAGCTCACTCAGGATGAGCTTTTCTAGTTTCATCCATTTGGTTACAAATTGCATCATTTCCTTAGTTCTGATAACTGAGTATTATTCCATTGTGTAAATGTACCACAGTGTTTGACACACTTTAATTTTTTTAGGAGATAAGTTCAGACTTGAAGCCAGTGCACTGAGTGGATGTGTAGACCTTCTTTCTGCAGGCATAGGTGCTGCTGCTGGAGAGTTGCACAGGGCCCTATCTGGGCTGACAGAGAGGACCTCGTGGGCTCTCAGTGTTGCAGACGTTGGGATCGCTATGCTCCCATGTGGGTCTGGAGGTTCCCCTTGTCCAGCTCAGCAAAGTTTCATGAAGTTGAATTTGAAGGCAGAATTTTTAGAATGGTGACAAGTGAAGGTTAAGAGAAAAATGCCCCAAGCTGCTAGCTCCCCTGTGGGCATTGGACTGCCCCTCTGACAGGAACAAATCCTCATATATGCTAACTCTAGTAGAGTCTTTTAAACAATGATGAGTGTAACCTCTAGCACCATAAAAATTAAACAAAAACCCTCAGAAGCAACAATGTGCAGTAAAAACTAATTTGAAAAATTTTCTTCCGTATACTGGTAGCTAGGTACTTTGCTTTTATAGGTCTCTCCTGTGCTGTAAAATACTTGAGTGTTCTAAAAATATTCTAAAAATTAGGCATTTAGAACCTCTTTAATGAACTATTTTCAAATGTGGCTGAGATGTCTGAGGCTTTCCCTGCGCCAGATGTAAAACCAGTGTTGGGGGCTGAGGACTAGGAATTCTTGACCCATAGATGGACAGGTGTGTTGACATTCTATGGGTGGTAGGTGACACTGTTCCTGGGAAGATCCAGGGCAAAAGGTTGAGGTCCTCACTGGCCATCTCTTTGGACTTGAGAATACTTGTAGAACTCTTGGGAACTAGCTGGTGCATACCTAGCTCCTACTGCACTTGAAATTGCTGTCTTTGCTCCATCCCACTTGTACCCCCAATTGCTGCACTGATGAAGTCTGCAACCTAAATGACAACTCTAGCAACCCTCTCCCAGAATTGTAAGTTAATTTATTGTCCTTTCTCTGGATTTCTCAGTGGCTTTTGTTTGTAAGTGCTTTATGGCAAATGATGTCTCTCTTACAAGTTAACATTACACTAAACGTACATCAGGAATCAAGAGTTAGAAAGAGGGCCCAGGGACCAATAATGAAATATCAATTATTTCAATTTGTTCCCAAGAGCTTAGCTTCAAATGCTCCCACTAGAATGTGCTATTAGGATTTCAACATTATATTGCCACACAGGTTTGCTGTGATGTTTGCTTTTAATTGATTGTTAACTCTTCACATGAGTGTAAATGCTGAACATACTGGATGAAGTACAGTTTCATATTCTATCTAAAAAATACTATGTGCATTTATGATCAAATGATAACCTACATGTAGGTGAGTGTAAGAATCTATGTACATCTTTCTTTATGTGCTTGACTCATGCCAATGTGTATCCCATGGAGTGTGGGAAAGTACTAGTTAAGTTGTTAAGTAACATCCTTTCTTATCAGTTTCAGGTGTGACTATGTGAACAATGAGACATCTAATAGTTGTGTTAGGGTCTTGGCAGCAGGTGGTTTTTCACTCCTATCTCAATTCTCCAAGGCTCAGGAGAGGCTAACACATAAATGGCTTTCATGTGTTCCTTCAAACCTCACAGTGTAAGGCTGTTTCTGTTGGGCCTTGCACACCTGCTTTCACTAGAATCTACTCATAAAACTGTCAGTGAATCCTTTTACATTTTTGATTGTTGGAACTTGCTTTAAGCAGAGCCTAAAAAGGTTACCGAATCAGTTGCAGACATTAGCATGTTAGTGATTGAACACCTACATGTCCCTTAGGAAGGAGTGTGATGAGTGTGTGTGTGTGTGTGTGTGTGTTCACAGTAGTTAAGGTATTTATGAAAACATTAAGAACTGAGAAAGCTAATTACTCAACTTATTGGAAAGCTAGGAAGAGGAAGAAGCAGTGGTGAGCTGAAATTGAGAAAGGGAAAGAGATGTTAAAAGTCACCTGAGATTTTTAAGGAGAGGACAGAAACCCAGAATCTTCCAGGACCCCAGAATTTCTGAGACACACATGTACAAGGGACGCTATGAATCCCGCTGCTGGAATTCAGGTGTGCTTGAAGTGTAAGGTAAGGGAAGATGCTTAGCCCTAGGCTCGCTGTCATTGGAGGGAGAAGAAGGGTGATGTACATGCACGGCAAGCCAACGTCTGAGGTGCTGTCTACTGGAGCAGTTCATCTAGGTGATCCAATGGGCTGAGTGAGAGGGATAGGTAGAGTCCCCCTTGAGAACTTTTAAGATCTGTAACCTACCAAAGTCTCCATTATCTACTTTAAGGGCAATTGTGTGTTAAAGTAACAAGATATTTCCTTCCTTCCTCCTCATACCCCTCCCAATTATGACTAGCTTTCTAATGGGGCAAAGGGTGCTTTGATACACAGCCATAGAGAAATGCATACAGTCTAGTTTTTCTTTATATAGTATTACTAGTGAAAATGAAAAGGGCCTTCAGGCTTAAAAGAGTATGGAGTTAATTCACAAATGCACAGATACACAGTGGATGTTATTTATGAATAAAATGAGATTTGGAAAGAGTTCATAAACAGCTATTAGAGAAGAGTTACATGCTAAGTATTATTCATGTGATTCTCATCCCCACCCCCCACCTCCAACATGCTAGTTTCTGAAAGGCAGTGTCTTTGTTAGTAAGCCTAAAATGCCTGACTTGGGAGGCTTGCATTTATCTTGGGATCTGTGATAGCTCTTCCCTTTATGGGAATGATTGCTGATTGTTGGTCAGTTGCCTTGAGGGGTCTCAGATGGAAATGAAGTCCACATTGCCAAATGTTTTTACTGGGTCTTAATGACAGATCACCTGAGCGTATCCTTCCTCAACAATTAACTTCAATTTAGAAGACATTTAGAGCCTTTGGAAGACATTTACTAGCAAGAGGGTGATTTGTAGAAAGACCGAATCTCAGCCCTTCAGATGAAAGACGATAACAGGATTGGAGTCTTCCCTTCTGATTTATTGTTTGTGTTCCCATTTCTCAAGCAGTGAAACTTCATGCTTTTCACAGAAATGAGCCATTAGTGAAGAATGAGACTAGAAGAGGGAGGTAGTTAGGAGATACTTGACACCCCTCCCCTCCCCTCCCTTCCTCTCTCCTCCCTTTCCCTTCCCTCTCCTTCCTCCCCTTCAGATTGGTGTATTTTGAAGGGAGTAAGAAAAAGAACCAGATAATGAATGCTTGGAGCATAGAGAATCCAGAAATTTTAAACAAATTTACACAAAATATGCTTTTTCTTGAGCCTAGGCTAGCCTCAAACTTCCTGTGTAGCTGAGAATGACCTCAAAGTTCTGATCCTTCTACCTCTACTTCCCATCTGCTACAGTTACAGGCACCGGCCACCATACCCAGCTTATGGATGTTAGGAGTTGAACTCAGGACTTTGTGCCTGCTAGGCAAGTACTCAACCAACTGAGCTGCATTCTCAGAGCTCAGCAATGCTATTTTTCTAATCAATAGCCACCATCATTAATTTGCTACTTGCCAATTGTTTATGATCACATTTTGGCAACTGTGTGTAGTTTTCATTTAGTTCCTCACAGCCCCAAGGGGGCATCTCCATGCTGCTTCTGAAAGTCAGGTTTTTCTTTTCTTTTCTCTTCTCATCTCCTTTTATTTTTTTTTCTTTTCTTAGGATAGCCTTCTCAGCTCTGAAATTCAGAAGGGCTGGGAGCTCTGGGGATGGTCAGAGATTTCAATCTTCATGAGAAATCCCTTGTCAGCTACAAAGCAAGTTAGTTTTCCCATAGGGGCTGGTAAAAATACACACACATTAGTAAAGTAGGGGGCTGAAGGGTGGGGGGGGGGACACTGGTGGGTCGAGCTGTCCAGAGAGAAGTGGAAATGTTTGCACACACCAGACGGTGTGTCTGGCTACCTCGAGGGAGGCTCCCTGCTTGGGTCTGGGAAAACAGCTCTGTGTTTACTATCAGGGAAGGCCTATGGCTGAGTGACAATGACCAGGCCCAACCATTAGGACAAGCCTCTGTTCTAAATGTCTGTCTCATTAGGAGGGCTAGAAACACGTTTCTTCCTCTAGCATGCTTCTGTGAGATAGGGCAACTCAAAGATTTGTTCCTGTCAGAGGGGCAACCAGCTCTGTGAGGCTTGGACATTTGAGATGTGCTTTTCAGACGAGGTTGGACAGCAGTGGGCGTCAATGCTATGGCAGCAACTCAAGCTGTCCTATAATTTCTCTTCACTGGTGACTTTCAGGGACCTCCCTGCCAGAACAGAATGTTTGGCTGACTCCTGAGGTCTCTGTTCAATACAGTTTTAGTTCCTGACCAAAGATTATTTTTGACATGAACAGTGTATCACACAGGTGGAGAGACACCAGTGATATAAAAACCAGTATCCATCAGTCCGTGTGTAGTTTTTACTTCAGCTTTCTGGGAAGGAAAGCTTTTTTCGAGCCCATCAGGAACTCATTCCAATACCGAAGCGCTATTCACAAAGCTGTTAAATGAAGTGCTTGGAGATGTGTATGTCCGACTTCATGGACTTCATCTCAGGGATCTGTCCCAGGATGGACTGATCAGAATGACTTTGATAATGACTATTAAAGATCAGACACAAAGTAGAATCAGAGATATTAGGGGAGGGTTACAAATGCAACAAAATAGATTAGCAGTAATTAAGTAGCCCTGTTTAATAAAAGCCATCAGGATAAAAGGCATTCTGGAATAAGTAGTTCAGAAATAGCTGAGAAAATATACAGAAAGGAGGAGTGTGGGAAACACACACGTGCGCGCGCGCACACACACACACTACTTAGCAGACTCAAAGAAATGCATATACACTTGGATTTTTTGAGAGCCAACATTTTTTTCTCTGTAAAGATTTGTGAGGTTTTTTTTTTTTTTTTTTTTGAGGGGGGTAGGAAAGATGGTTCATCAGGAAAAGGAATGCTGCCTAACCTGGTGACCTGCCTTGGATCCCAGGAACTCACTCAGTGGAAGAAAGAATGAACTTCCACAAAGTTGTCCTCTGATCTGCACACATGTGACGTGTCCTTGTTCATGCATATACACACTAAACTATAGTAAAAAGTTGAAGATTGATGAGTTTCTTGTCTTGTTTTTAGAAAAAGAATTTAAGGGGCAAGTTGGGTTAGTAGAGGAGAAACATAGCCCCACATCACTATATTCCAATATCTATGCATCTAGAAAATGCAAATCATCCACATGCCAAAAAAAAATTAGCTCAACAAGTATTGCCAACATTAGTCTATATTTTTACAGGATGAGTATGTGTGTTGTCATTGATATTTCATTTTTATGTAAGCCATCAATCATAGGAGTGCTTGCTTGTTCAACAAAAAATTTTGAGTAACCATTCTTTACTAATTCTGTATCTTTTTACCATGGAGCATTATGGTCTACTAAGAGAGTATGATGCATTTGAATATTTGTACAAGGGTGGCTTTCTGTGTTGCTATGGCCATGATTACACATTTTCAATATTATCTTTGTCAGTTGGAGGAAACACGATTGGTTGTTGGTATCTATAGGTGGATTGTTTGGGCTCAATGTAGAACAAGCAAGTGGCAAACATTCAAAGAATGGTTTGAAAGGACTGTTACTTTTCCATTCAGGAATGTGAAAGGGCTTCGCCTGTAGTATGCACTGTGACTTCGCTCATGCTTCAAGCTATTTACTTCTTCATTTTATGTGCCAGATAGATGTAGAAGCGGTGTGTTTAATCTGTCAGGAGTTTTGAATTATTCCTCCCCCCCTTTCTCCCCTCTTCCTCTCTTCCTTCCCTGTCTCCCCCCTTCTCTCCCCCACCTTTTCTCTCCTTCCTCTCCATAATTCCCTCTCTCTTTCCTTCATGTACCCCCTTCCCCCCACCACCATGGGTATGGAACCTGGAACCTTATAGTGCTAGGCAAATGCTCTACCATTGAGTTACTCCCCCCGCTCCCTGATCTTTTCTCATTCTTTTCATATCATCTTTGGAGAATTTCTGTCTAGAAGCAGAGAGACTGGAGTGGGGAAGTTCTCTATGAATTACCCACTGTTCTTCCTTCTAGTGACCATGAGCTGGGGCAGTCTGAACCCACAGGCTGTTCTCTAAAGCACCCTGTGATATGGTCTGAGTCTCCTCAAGGATATGGCTTGTTTTTACTAGTGTTTGATCTTATCTTTAAAACTCTGGTGCCAGGGTAGAGTGCCCGGCACACAATAGGAGCTCCATAAAAGACAAGTGGTAGAGTCGTTTAACCAGACTTACAAACGTTCACCCTCTTGACTTTTTTATTCTGACAAAAAAAAGTCTCAATAATAAGTGAACTAATCTTTGCAGAAAGGCAGAGGCTGGAGTTAGGGGACGCGCTTAGTGCCAGTTCACAGCACTAAGTGCTTAACACTTAGTACACAGCGTCTACTTTTACTCAGCCTGATGTATTTATTATCTCTGTCGTATGAGGCCCAAACTATGTGGGACATTAGGGATGCAGAGCTCTGAGACTGGAAATGATGTGGGTCTGACTCACTTCATTTAAGAACAACATTAAGAATTGCTATGACAGCTCATAACACTCAATATGGATAAAAAGGGTTCACAGCTCTCGAAACACAAACTGCCATCCTTATTTTCTTATCAGTTTTTGCAATGTTGGGACTCTGACCCAGGACCTTGGCATTTGAGGTACGCTGGCACTTGTCTACACTCCCGGCTCAACAAATTATCAGCTTTTAAGCTGGGCATCTGATATCTCTCATTAAAAATTTTTGTTAAATTTTATTTATATGTAAGTGAGCGTGAATGTATGTGCTTGCACACACATGTAGGAGTTGGTTCTCTTCTTCTACCCTGTGGGTTCTGGGGATTGCACTCAGATCTTCAAGCTTGGCACCAAACATCCTCACTCATCAGGCAATCTCACTAGTTCTAAGAAGCCTTCTCCTTCTCTTTGGATTTTTGCCTTCCATCCCAGGGAAGGCAGCAAGTGAAGCCTGGAGCTGACTCTATCACAGCTGTATTACTCGTGTTCTGATGTAGTAAGCCAAGTGATGGGCAGGTTGAGGAGTTTCCATTAAACAGCTCCCACTTGAGCTTCTTTATTTTCAGAAATATTGGTAAACAGATAAACCCAACTGCTCTGCTTCAGTTACTCTGCTGCCAGGATTTACTGGCTGTCTGCCATTATTGAAAGCTCTTTACAAGACGAGCTCTGTTCTAACGACTGACGCTGAGACTGGGGGCGTAGCTTACCTAGCATCCAGAAAATCCTGGCTTCCATCCCCAGTGCTGTATAAACCAGGAAAGGTAGTGCACGCCTGTAATCCCAGTGCCAGGGCGATGGACAAGTTCAAAGTTATTGGTGGGTGTGCAGGGACAGGTTAGCTCTGAGGGTGAAGGACAGTGCTGTTAATAGTTTAAGAAGATGTCGGGGGAACTGAGTCTCAAGCCAGTGCTGCCTTTTGCACTGGATTATTTCATGTGTTTCAATTTCTTTATAAGTTTGGATCACTATCTAAGATAGTTATCATAGACTTTCTGATCTGAAGGGAGTTTGGAGAGCACTCTGTCCCCAGTATTAGTTGTTGATTAGGAATTCAAGGCACAGAAAAGCAAAGTGACTTTACCAAGGTTACATGTCTCTTTAAGGTCGACTTCAAGACCCACATCTTTTCCTTTGTAGTTTTTTATATAGCTTTTTCATTTTTTTAAAAAAGGCACAAAATCACAGTATTTAGCTTTCTGTACCCATCTACTTTCAGAACAGGAAACAAAGAGACTTCTTAGAAATGATTACATCCCAAGTCCTTATTGAACGCTTATCGCCAGCGCGCTAGCTTGCTTAGAATCGGCGATGTCAGAGGTCTGAACCTTTGCTTACTCCATTAATCTGGAGCTCGGCTGCACCCAGATAAAAGTAATAATAGGTGTTATCTGCCTCTCATATTCTGCCCTCACCGGGGTATTTTGGCTGTGGTTATTTCCGGAGTCCATGGAGACAACCTTGGATGAATCACTTAAAACAGTTTTTAATCACAGCTGAGCGCCTTTGCCACCAAAATAATTCCTTAAAAAAAAAAAAAGTCCCAATGGTTCAACTGACGAGCATCAAACAGTGTGAGGAAAAGTGGGAGCTGGCAGCACGATTAGATGAGGAAGAAGAAAGAGCAGAAAGATTTAGCCAGCGATGAACGATTGGCAAACAGGATTTCCTAAGTCTTCATCTCAAAGCTGCCAAGAGCGGAGCAAAGAATCTTCTGAGGATCCTTTGAAATGGCGGAAGAGCAATGAAAGAGAGGCCTTGGTTCTCAGGGAGAGGAAGCAGAAGTCAGTGTGCTCGCCATATACGGCATCTCGGGCTGGGCGTTTTTTGGGCGTTGGAAGCCCGGGGCAGCAATGGAAATAAACCTGTTGAAAACCGAATAAGATGAACACCGGGGAGTACAAAAGACGGAAGGAAGATGACCATCACTCGGGTCCTCTGAGCCTTGTGTTAAAATGAAAATTCTGTCCCCTTCTAAGAATAAGCCTTCCAGTATTCGCTTCAGGAAGTCCCATTGCTTCAGCTTGGATGGCGAATATGAAAAACAAAGCGATTGTTTGTTGACACGTATTCCAGCAGGTGCGGTTCCATTCTAAACAAGAAGCTGCTATTGTTTTCAGGAATCTGGGTGATGACTGTCTTAGAACATGAAGGGCTGGTTCCCCAGGGAGACACCAGGCCACTGTTTTTCACTTTAGTCTTTGGGTCCTGCTGGTTCTCATCCTCTGTGTCCTTAGGATTAGTGGCCCCTATAGGTGTATGAGAGCTTCAAAAGGGAAATCTAGACCGAGTATGCAGCTATGTAATATTTAGCAGAATGCCTGCCTAGCTTGATCCCGGATGTGATTCAACACGGATTATACAGAGGGTGGTGGCACACACCTGTAATCCTAACAGTTAGGAGCTGGAGGCAGGAGGATCAGGTATTTAAGGTCGTCATAAATTCAAAACTCAGCTACAAAGTTTAAGGCCAACCTGGGCTACACAAGAGTGTTCCTAAAAGAAAGGGCTGGTCAAATGAATTAAGGGTCCAGGGTGACCTGTTCTTGGTGAGATCACTGGATACCAGGGGCTCAGTCTTTTTCCCAGGTAGCATAAGAGACAGTGAGAGAGGAGGAGGAGCTCAGCAAGCCTCCCGACATTTGCAAAGCCTTCCTTCCGAGCATCCCTGACCCACCCGGTGGCAAAGGCATGCAAGATGCCTCTTCCTTTTGTGCAGCAGTGACACCTTTCTAGCCTGGCCTTATTTGTGTCATACCCTGTGGAGTGCCACATGATTTATGGACAGCACCGAGCAATAATCCCTCCCCTGGCTCTGTCCTCAGCCTTGTAAGCAGCACAGAGGCACTAAATATCCAGACTGACTGAGGCCGCAAGGGCTGCTGGTGCACTAGGAGCGAGAGGGCTGTGCTAGCCTTTCAATTTACTTTCTCCAAACCATGATAAATTCAGGCAAAGACGGCAGCAGAACTAACTGTGAAAGTGCCACCATTGTGTGCAGGTACGAGCTCTCGTTCGTTCAGATATGATTCAATATTTTGTAGAGGTGATTTTCTTCAGTAGAGGTTGTATGGATCTCTCTTCACATTTTAATTGCGTGTGTGTGTGTGTGTGCACGCATGCGTGCGCACACAACGTGTTTACCACAGTGTGAGTGTGGAGGTCAGAGGACAACTTTCAGGATCCAGTTCTCTCACTCCATCATGTGAGCGTGGGTATGGAACTCAGGATGTCAGGCTTGGCTGCAAGCGCTTTTATCAGCTGGGTCGTTCCACCTGTTCTTCTCTTGCATGGTTAAGGTTTGGGTGAGAGGTGATCAACTTCAACACAATGCTGCTACCGAGTAGAAGAAGAAACTCTCTTTAACAGTGGTTTTTGGGTATCTCTGGCTTGTGTTAGATTTCAGTATCATCTGCCAGAATCTCATTTGTTTCTCCATCAGTACTCTCACTGAACGATATTTAATCGGTGTATACCATATCCTTTACGTAGAGTGGGGAGGCAAGATGCAAATAGTGTGACTAAACCAGAATTATTGACATAATTTTAGTTCAAATATATATCAGTGAGCATAAGCCATGATGAATTTTATTAGCTGTTAAGAGCTCAGTGCTGTCAGTTCTGTTTTATTCTTTGCTATTTTTGATAAAGAGAAATGGTGACTTGTTGACAAATGGCATGAAAAATAAATAGGCAGTTATTAAATATAATCTGGTCTTCTTGCTCTCCTAGGTCTACCACCCTCACAGATACTCCTGCCCTTCCAAAGTCTTTGTCCAGGTTGGAGCCTAAGCATATTTGATGGTTTTCCTTTTGTTGTTAGATGATGGGGAATACACATGATATTGCACTATAAGATAGTGACTCACTTTGAAAAGCTCTCCCCAGTTTTTTGGTCCATTTCCTTCTTCACCTTCTCTTTTCAAGGGCTCTCTAAAAGCTGCATGTACTCACCTGAGATTCCCCACTGCCATCCCTAAGGAATGGATATTCAGGTTGAGACATGGAGGAGCAGTAGCAGTAACAAAGAGGACTGGGTGCACATGCATTCTGTTTTCACAGTTCAGGGTGCACATGCATTCTGTTTCACAGTTCAGGGTGCACATGCATTCTGTTTTCACAGTTCAGGGTGCACATGCATTCTGTTTTCACAGTTCACAGGAGACATGATATCTATTTTTTTTGGGTCTTCTTAGACAAGTTATCTGATGCTTTCATTCTGGAATGTCTTCTTTTCTAAAGGTGATTAACAACACATTACAGACTAAGGTTAAGGCTAAATGTGATGATAGAGATGAAGTCATGCTCTCCTCTGGATGACACTGAATGAAAACAAAGGAGTTTTAGGAAGTGAATAGGGAATCCATGTAGGAAAAGGAGGCTTGGAAGAAGCTTGATGCAACTGAACTGAGGGTTGAGGAACAGACTATGAAGAATAAAATCTGTCTGCCTTGGAAGGAAGAGGGAGAGTGTTGCTCCAAGTGGTGAGTGGAGGCTAGTCAAGCCTCCTCAGGGCAGGACCTGAGGCCCTCTTCATGTTCTAGATGGTAACAGGAGACTGGTATCAGTGACACATCCCTTCTTACTCTTCCTCATGGATTTTGCAAGGAGGAAGGATTTATCTCCACTTACGGTTTTGGAAACTTCAGACATAGTCACTTGACTTATGGTTTCTGGGCCATGGGGAGGCAAACCATCATGATGGGGAACATTTGGCAGAGAAATACTGCTCAGATCATGGGCATCTGGGAAATAGATACAGAATAGAGAGACGTAAGGATAAACATGCGTATGTGTGTGTGTGTGTGTGTGTGTGTGTGTGTGTGTGTGTGTGTGTGAGAGAGAGAGCGAGAGAGAGAGAGAGAGAGAGAGAGAGAGAGAGAGAGAGAGAGAAGGGAGAGAGACAGATGGGGAGACTAGGATCTCATTATAATCAAAGTCATTCCATAAGAACTTACTTCTTCCAATTCAGCCTCTACTCTTGAATTATCCACCTTTTTTTCAAGTAGAATTCTTACAAGTATGAATATTGCTTGTCTCTAGATTCTTCTCAATATAAGTAGGGACAAATATTGTCATTGCAGATTAAGTCACCTAAAGAGAGAAAAGAGCCAGGTCTATCACACATTAAGCTTTGAAAGCTAATTAAGTTCTTCTTTAATTGTCTTTTGTTAAAAAAAGATTATTTTTATTTGGTATGTATGGATATTTGCCTGCATATATGTAACAATGTGCATACAGTGCTCATCGAGGCCAGAAGAGGGCATTAGATCCTCAGGAACTGGAGTTTCAGACAGTTGTAAACAGCCATGTGGGTGCTGGGATTCAAACTCAAGTCCTCTGCAAGAGCAAGCAGTGTTCTTAACTGCTGAACCATCTCTTCAGACCGGACTGTTGACTTTAAAATGTGGGCCCAGCATGTTGGAGAGATGACTCAGCAATTACCAGACCTTACTGCTCTTAGAGAGGACTCAGTTAAGCTCCCAGGACTCACAGGTGGCTGGCAATTGCTTGTAACTCCAGCTACAGGGATCTAATACCCTATTCTGGCATCTTCAGACATTGCCTTCATATGTACAGACGTACACACTGACACACACACACACACACACACACACACAAATGCATAATTAAAAATACAACAAATCTTTAACAAATGTGGGGCCAAGTTTTATCACTTCATTTAATGTAGTCAGAGAATTTGGCACCAAGAAAGCTTTTAATCTGATGGACACTACACAATATACTCCCTTACCAAAGTATTATATTATAGATCAGCAATGTGGGCAACATTTGAGAACCTGTTAGAAATGGAGACTCCCAGGCCCATCTCAGAACCACAGAACCAGCATCCACATTACTAACAGGATACCCATACAAGTGGTTTGAATTTGAGTCAAGAAGATAGAGTTGGCCTGTGTGTGCAGGTGAACTTCCACACAAACACAAGCACACAGTTACTCATTATGCAAATGTTGACACTTATAAGGCTATTACAATGTATACATACAGAAAAATAAAAGCTATCCATCTTACCATACTAAGTACTTCTTTTTTATTTGGGGGAGGATGTGGTTAGTACTGGGAACTGAACACCCAGGGCACTATGTATGCAAATCAGGTACCAAGAAGAACCTGGTAGCGTTTGACTTTCTTTGTCTTTTAGTTTTAAAGTCTAGACTTGGGGTTGGAGAGATGGATCAGCAGATGAGAGCACTTGCTGGTCTTGAAGAGCACCTAGGTTTGACTCCTAGCACCAACATACATAGCAGTGCAGAACCCTCTGTAACTCCAGTTACAGGGGTATCCAATGCCCTCTTCTGGCCTCTGTAGGTACATAGACACACATGTGGACACATTCACATATACAGGCAAAACACACTCATAAAATAAAAGTAAGTAAATGTTTAAAGTCTTAGACTCTCTTATGAGAGGGGAAGACAAACCCTGAAAGTTAAATGCCACATCCTCAAACATTATATAAGTTTGGCTAATGTATTAATATGTTTGGGTACAAAATAAAAAGAAAACATATATAACCCAACTACCTACGGTGTTATTGGCATCTAGACTTTCTAAGGAATCAGAGAGCAGATTTATTACTAACCTCAAGTTGTTTTATAGTTCTTTTGTTTTGTTTTTCGAGACAAGGTTTCTCTAGCCCTGGCTATCCTGGAACTAGCTCTGTAAACCAGATTGGTCTCGAACTCACAGGGACCCTCCTGCATCTGCCTCCTATTCTGTGACTAAAGATGTGTACCACCACACGTGGCCCACATAATCATTTTTAAGTAGTAGTAAGCTTGGAGTTGGTGATTTAGCTTAGTGATGGAGCACTTTAGTATGTACAAAGTCTTAGGTTCAATCCTCAGTAATCAGTATCACCAAAACAAACACATACGCATGCACACACACACATGGTGGTAGACTCCGTTTGTGTTATACAGAAACAGCTTTGGTGTCTCAAATGGACACAGGACTTACCTCTGAGCTTTACAAATCTACTTCATCTGTCAAAGCAGTTGGCTGGTAGAAGAGACCAGTTTCTCTCTTTCTCTGGGCAATCTATTGAAGGAGTAGCTGACCTAACTCGTCTAGAGGTATTTATTTTATTTTATTTTTATTTTTGGCAAGAGGTAAGCAATACAGGCTGAAGAATGTGTGTGTGTGCGCGTGCGCACGTGCACGTGTGCAGCAAAAGAGCTGATCCTTCTCAGTGTGCCACTGTGCTTAGCCTGACAGAGACCCTCCCCTCTACTCCGTCCTGCATCAAGGGTTGGCAGACTCGGCCATTTGACAAAACTTGGAGAGGAGCCACTGACAGGAATTACTGAACAATTGCTCCGTGAAACTTAAGATAACACTTTGTTCCACCAGAGTGGAACTGTTGTGTGACAGAAGGAAATTATCTGTTTAGCTCTTGATTAACATTTATGTGAGAAAAATAAAATTAAAGTTGATGGTATCTGATCCAAGAAATGCTTGTATTTACTTACAAGAGTGAATATTAACTCAGCATTCTTAAAGACTTGGCCGTAATCAACTCTAGACTTGTTGTTTGAGTTACAACTGAATAGCAAAAACCAAACCAAAACCAAATTCAGTAACACGTTTGAGAGGCCAGTAGAATACCTCCTGTTTACCAAGTGTAGTTCTCCGAAGTCAGTGGGGTTTCCAGAAACTACTGGATTATTAAAACAGTAGTCTGTCTCCATGGATACATGGCAGGTATGTGTGTGAGTGTGTTTTTGTAGATGTTTATTTTTAACACACTAAAAAAGCTGAACAAGGCTTACTAAGTTCATTATAAATTTCCCATCAAATTCAGAAAGCAGACACAGAGGGAGGAGGCTCCTGAACTCAGCTGAGTTCTGGGCCAACTTGTACCACAGAGTGAGAGCCTATCTCTGACTCTTCCTCACCACTCCAAAATTAAGAAAGAAAATATTTTACCACTAAAATATAAGTAATATCAATAACTTTAAACTCAGATTTTCAAACTAAAAAACTTGAATTTACATAATCATTTATTCAACTCATGTTTTCTAAAGACTTGGTACGTATAGGACTCTGTTTCAGGTTGTATTGGAGATAATGTGATAAGGAAGTATGGCTTCTCCTGTTAACAGTCTGTGGCCAGCTGGAGGAGACTTGAACATGGTTAGCCTATGATGAACTGAAAAAGGTGAATAGGCTTTCAGCTATCCCCAGTATATCTGCTATCCTCTTATGAATAGGGATTTATGTGTTTTTTTGAGCCTGTGTGTTTTATAAATATAGAAGTAGTATTTTACACAACTGTTTACCATGGGCCAGTCTCTCTCTCTTTCTTGCTCTCTCTCTCTCTCTCTCTCTCTCTCGTTATCTCTTGGTTTTTTGAGTCAGGTCTTCTCTGTTCATATAGCTTTGGCTGTCCTGGAACTCACTCTATAGACCAAGCTGGCCTCGAACTCACAGAGATCCTCCTGCCTCTACCTCCTGAGTGCTGGGAGAGTTTTTCTCTTTTTCTGTTTTCCATGCTTGGGGATTAAACCCAGGGCTTTTCACCTGCTAGAAGGTTCTTACTGAGCTGCATCCAAGTCTCTGGGCCAGAAGCTTTTGAATAGCGCTGGAGCTGTAAGCTCATGTAATCTGTGGTTACTAATTACCTCATTCACAAGTAAGAGTTGTTGGGGGAAGACATGTGCTTACAAGCTTCACTCTAGTCTTCCTGTGCAGTGTGACTCTCTACAGTGGGTGCATACAACAGTATAGAGTCTTTGTTTCTTTTTTTTTTTAAGTATGCAAAGTTTACTGCTCATTGACTCTCTTTTCCATTACTTGGGTCTGTTTGATTTTCAAACACATTCTTGTACTGATTGATAAGCAGGCATATCTTCCTGATCAATGGAACTCAGGCTGATGTGACTATTTGAAAAAGAAAAGAGACAACAGTTATTCAAGTGCCCCAGCATTTATCATGTGAGGGCTATTCTGCACCAGATCACCTTCTTTGACATTCACTTCATTCATTCTTAAATTTGGGTGTTAGACTTTGTTTTATATTGTTTTTGTTGATTTGAAATTAATCCAGATTTTGTTTATGCAGGTTAGTTCTTAGCCTGGATTTTAGAAAAAGATTTATGAATAGAGGAGACTCAAACAATTTGAAAGAATTTTGAACTGCTGTTTTCAATAATCGGGAATTGTTTGTTTTTTGAGACAGAGTTGTGTGTGTGTGTGTGTATGTGTGTGTGTGTGTGTGTGTGTGTGTGTGTATGTGTATAGCCTTGGCTCTCCTGGAACTCACTCTATGGATCAGGCTGTCCTTGAATTTATAGAGATACTCCTACCTCTGCTTCCCCAGTGCTGGGATTAAAGGTGTGCATCACCACTGCCTGGCTAATAATCTGGAATTTTTTTAAGGGTATAGGGGAGATATTTTTATTCTGGAGTCACCCTGAGTCTTGTGTTCATCGCAAACTTCCATGGTTTAGTTTGTGTTTGAAGAGGAAAGGAGGGAGAAGGAGAGAGAGAGAGAGAGAAAGAGAGAGAGAGCTGACTGAGAGGGAAGAGAAATTGAATGAAGACTATTATTATGGAAGAATGATACGAAACAATTGATATATGAGTTCATTGTTATTGAGATAATCACACACACACACACACACACACACACACACACACACACACACACGAAATAAGAACATGTTGTCCATTTAGATGTAAATAGAGATTTTAACAAGGGACTGAGCTTTAGGCTAGATCCAGTTCCTTACCAAAAAAGGGACTCTGTCTTATTCACTTTTTTCCCAATGCCTAGGAGACAGCCTGGCACGAACAGGTACTTAGTAAGAGGCTGTAAAATGAATAGGTCAGAGGTCCTGGTTTCTGCAGGAAGCTCTCCTTGGAAGAAAGACCCCTCCCCCTGAAGACACTCACTGGCCAGGTGCCACATCCTCACTGAAATTTCACTGCCCCACTGAACTCACTGACTTTGAAGGGGAGTGAGGCTTGCTTAGGAACCCAGCAGACCTGGCCCCCCAGGGGCTGCATCAGGAGATTAGAATGTCCTTGCTCTAAGGATAGGGATACAAGCCCAGATTACTTGGGTCACAGGTCCACATTGTTGTATGAAGCAGAAGCATTAATTAGTGACAATTACCTATTGGAAAAACGAAGTTGAGTCCTGAGTGCTCCTTCCAAAAAACTTAAAGACAGAAGGAAGCTTCTAACAATGGGTAGGGGCAGATGCATTTCCGTCCCGATGTCAAAAACAAGGTACTGTCTAACGGATGAGTAGCAAGAACTCCCAGAGACGCTTTGATGAGCCATCTCCTGCTTCCTGATATTGTGACCTCCTCGGCAAACACTGACAAATAAAAGCAGCATGTCTTCAATGTAACTGAGGGCACACTATCTGAGGAGACACTTCACTCTCAGGATGTGTTTGAAATCCTGTTATGAATAAGGTGTACAGCCTTGCTTCTGAAATAATATTTTTGTACTGTGGAACTCAGTGGTAAAAAAAATGGACAGGCCATGTAATGTGTAAACAACTTAACTTTGATGTAATATCTTGTTTGTTGGATTTGAACTTGGGGAAAGCCAGAGAACATATTCCTTTGCATATTTTGCTCTCTCCTTCCTGTTTAACTTCTCTTACCTTGTACGGCATTTTGAGGATGATGAGTGTAACTGAAAAACGGTCCTATCGGAACACCAGCCTTTCAGTCTGCTCACTTTTTTTTTTTCCTGTGGAGGAAAATATTAGGGGTGTAGAGCCTTCCCAACCATGATTATACATACATAGAACCTGGAGAGCTGTGGTGAGAGGGACAGTGACTACATTTTGTTAAGTTGGGGAACTTGTAGAGAATTTGAGGATTCTGAGTTGCAAACAGAACTCAGATCTTTTGAGGTTTGAGCTCCATTTGCTCTTGGCAAAGCACAATTTCCTGGTTCAAAAGAAAATAAGCAGATAAAAAAAAGAGCCCCCAGGCTTTGTGGACATCAAAGCTTATGAGATACCCTCATAAAACAGCATTTTTGTGATTTGTAGATTATAAGAGCCAGGAGTATAGAGATTAAAGCTATGCTTAAAGTACCCTCAAGTAAAAATAAAAAACAAAAATCTAACGACAAAACAACCAAGGGCAACAATCCTGGCAAAGTGCAGTAGTCTGGCTGTCTTTTCTAAAACTGAGGTGCTTTAGTAAGTCTTTATGACCCCACTTCACCTGGTTGTTGAGTTTCTTATGGCTCATGATAGCTTTGGACTCACTGTGTAGCTGAGGATGGCCTTGAACCATTGATCTTCCTGTCTTTGCCTCTCAAGTGCTGGTATTACAGGTGTGGAACACCATACCTTACATGGTGCTAGGCATCGAGCCTAGGGCTTTATACATGCTAAGCAAGCCTTCTGCTAACTGAGCTTTATCTCCAGGTCCTCAAAAGCATTGTTGTAAAAAAATTATTCTAGATTAGTGGTTCTCAACTGAATGTGGTTCTGCTGTCTTGATACTCACGGGTCATTTGGTACTATCTGGAGACTTTGGAAGCTAACTACAGGCTTCCGTATTCCATAATGCACACACTGCTGTCTGCAAACAAGAAATTATCTGGCTCAAAATGTCAAAACTACAGTGGTTTGAAAACCCTGTTTTTAGACTGTAGGAGATTTATAAACCTTATCTTTTCTACCTTCTTACCTTTCTCTCAAGTAAAATTGATGTTCTTTGCTGATTTCTGGGCATTGATTATCAGATTAGAGGAATAAAGATAAGAATGAGAAAAAGAGAAGGGGAAGATGTGTGTCAAATGTAATTGTTTAGTGCCAAGGTCTTTATTCCTGTCCCATAACAACTGAGGAAAGTAATTACTTTTTAAGAGGGAAACCCGGGCCTGAGGACCAGAGATTATTAGCTGTTATAAGCTAGGTCTTTAAATCGAAAGAAAGCAATGGAAACAGGATATATTAATAAATTTTGTTTGTCATTGTTCCCATGCTATTACGTGCAACCCCAAACTGAGGCTTATGAAACACTTCCGCTCTTCACAACTGCCTGGCCTGTTTGCTTTGCCTGCCAGGCTGGCATCTGTTCCACCATTTATTGATTCAGGAGACATTGATGGACTCACAGCAAGAGCAGGGGTTGAGAAAGAAGTGTGCAGTGATGGGAAGTTTCCAGGGCATGGCTATCTAGGCAGGGTCCTGCAGACAAGTCCGTCTAGATAGAAGAGCAGCTTCATATAATTTACAGGCCTTTTTTTTTTTTTTTAATGAGATGGTTGGTAGTTTGGATCAAGACTGTGTTGACTACTCTTGAGGAATCTGAAGCTGTCTTCTACTACTGCACATGCGTGTCTCAAGATACAGAATAGCATGCTTTAGGCAGGGTTTCCTGGCCTTAAAATCACCAGAGCATCTGCCCTAAACCCAGAAAATTTCAAGAGAAATTAATCCTTGCTTTCTGTTTTGTGTGACTACCTCAGAGTCTCCATGGACAGGGGTAATTCTTCTCATCAGGCAAGTTTAGGGAGCTCTCCTCCTGGAAGTGGTAAACCCAGGGAGCGTGAATCTAGGATATTTTCTTTGATCCTTCACCGTCACTCATTCACTCAGCAAGTAAGATCATTCTGGATTGGCAGCTCCAGTCAAAGCATGTTGTTCAATCTCCCTGTGACAATGTTCTTCTACAGTCTGGTGACATAAGACTGAGAAGGGTCCTGTTCTCACAGAGCCTGTACACGCTTCACCAGGGGAAATGAACTGTCTGCAGAGTGCTTTACTTGACAAGTTTCCTTCTCTCACAAAGATCAGAAGGCAGCCTTGTGCTAGGAGGAAATCTCAGAGAGGTCCCTCTAAGGGACAGACACACAAGCAGCTGTATCAAGTGTTCAGCAAAAGCTTATTTGTAGGAGTTTAGAAAAATTGCTATGTCTCTGTACTCAGTCACCATCTGTAGAATGGATACTCAACAAATCTTATTTTCTATTGTCACTCTCATTCTCATTGTTCTAGTTTTCCTCTTTCCAGCCTCCATCAAATTTCACCTTTCGAAACACCACCAAGGGGAAAATATGTTTGTCATTCTTAATAGGATGAATTCCTTTATGCACTCAAGTAAGTTCATACATAGTTACTGAAAACTTGTTGAACTATGGTTGGATCTAAGATGTTGAATATAAAAATATTAGTTGGGAGTATTATCTCCCCATTCATCCATAGTAACTTAGGTAGAAAATCGTACCGGTATAGATACAATGTTCTAAGATTCTAGAATAATGTGATTTCTTCTGGCAGGGGATATTTGGGATGTGAAGAAATTGCCTCCTTTGTGAACAGGTAGTATCCATCACACTGTGGAAGAATAAAGCAGAGACTAAGTAAGTTAAACTGATTATTAAATCAAGTGGATTTGGAACATAATGTCTCCCCTTCCTCCAGCACCTGCTGTAAAGAGAGCATTGGAGATAGCACTTCAGGAATAGCGTGAATAGGTCTTCCTAGGCTAACCTGGGAACCTTGAACTCTTTATGGGAAAACATTTTAACTTCTGTGTTGGTTGGCTTTCATCAACTTGACACAAACCTAGACATATCTGAAAAAAGGGACTCTTTACTCAGGAAATGACTCTATTAAGATCAGCCTGTAGGCAACTCTGTAGGTCATTTACTTGATTAATGATTAATGTGGGAGGGTCCAGTTCATTGGGAGTGGTGCAGCTCCTGGCCTTGTGGTCTTGGATGGCACAAGAAAGCTAGTTGAGCAAACCATGGGGAGCATGTCAGTAAGGAGCATGCCTCCATAGCTTCTGGCTTCTGCTTCAGCTCCCTCTTCTAGGTTCTTACCTTGAGTTCCTGCCCCAACTTCCCTCGGTGATGGGCTGTGACCTGGGAATTGAAAGCTGAAATAAACCCTTTCCTGCCCAAGTTGCTTTTGGTTATTGTGTTTTATTATAGGAACCAAAACCCTTACTAAGGCAATTTCTATCTTATAAGTTGAGGGTGGTGTGGATTCATTATTGGCTCAAAGGAAAACAAACAGTGTCTTGAGCCTCTTAGTTCCACAAAAGTGCCATTTGTCAGCTTCTTACTAATGAATCTCAGATCCAGCAAGATCTTTTTTAAATTTTTTTTTATTGAAAAAATTTATTTTGTGAATTTCACATCATGCACCTTATTCCTTCCCATTTCCCACCTCCTCCAAAACCTACCCTCCACCCTTGCAGTCTGTCCCAGCATAAAAAAAAATAACAGCTCCTTGTGGAAGCTGCAGCATATTTCAGTAGGTCCCACAATATTCCCCTTTGTCCACACATTCTGCTTGCAAATGTTCATTGTAATGACTCCTTGGTCTGGTACGAGTCTCCTGGTTTCCGATACTTTGTCAGTACTGGGACTCCTCTCAGATATGCCGTAACTGTCCTGTGTCTGAGAGCTGTCCCTGACCCTCACATGCTGCAGCACTCGGGAGAGCAGGCCCTGCACCCTGCCAGGATAACACACTATAGCTGGTCCTGGATGTGAGGGTTGTGGGTGAGCCAGCCCTGAGGGAGTGAGTGTGGGAACACCAGCCCTGCCTTTGGTCTGCTATGTGGTGGTGTTGGCTAGGGAGAGATGTTCCAGCAAGATCTTTTACAGAGGCTTAAACAATGTAGTACAGTTCATGTTCTAGTAGTCTCTCATCACTCTGCTTTTTGCTTATCTGGACTTAGGTATGTAATTTGGAAATCAGGCCATGTTTTTTTTTTTTTTTTCTTGCTTCAATTGAAAAAGAAAAGTGATTAACTGAAATAACACTGCGCATTACTCAGATTTAATTATGTTTGTAATATATCACCCAGTGATATGGGGCAACTTCTTCCTGTTCACCCTCCATCATGCATTTCTCATAACATATGGTCCTTGTGAAATAGTTTTGACTCGGAGTCCACAGTAGCATATGGCAAAAAAAAAAAAAGCCTCTCAAGTTAAATGCAAAGTAAAGGCCAGCCTCACTGCCCCAGAGGAGCCTCCATTGACTGCAGGCAGGCAAGCCTGGAATCGGAATTGGTGTCACAGTCTCAGTCATCATGAAGACTTTACATTTGGCTTGGGACCATGGAGCACAAGGTTCTGGATGTAAAAGTCAGAAGAGATATGGCCTTTGTAATGTCTAGAGAGATTCCTGTGTCGATAAGGTCAGCGGAAAGTTAATAGATTTTTATCTTCTCATCACATGGACTTAATATAGTACAACTATTTGGTGGTTGTCAGGCAGCAGAAGAGATGAGAAGCCCAGCATGGTTCTCAGGTTTTCACAAAGGGTATTTTAGGTCTTTTGGTGTTTTTTTTCCATAAGACTTAAAAAATGACTTGCTTAAATAACAAAAGTCTTTAATAAGAACTGGGGTGTAACAACCCTTACTAAAAAAAATTTTAGTTACAGCAGAACCTGCTTTTTCCTTTGTGCTGGTTATCCAGTCATACCTGAGTAAGAGAAGTTTGTGCTTATGGTACGTTAACAGAATGGGAACCAGTTCAGCTTAGATGCCTTCGAGCAAATGCTGAGAGTCGTAAGGCATCTCCATCAAGACTGCTTCAAGACCACTTCATTCTTCCACCAGACCCTTAATGATGGCAGTTTGGCTGCCCTGAAGGGAAAGGCCTTTCCGTCAGCCACTGGCACACGCCTGGAAATACCAATGGAGGGAGGGTGGTGTGTGTGGAACCTGCCACCAAGGCCAGCTTTGAGAGGGTCCTGGGGGAATGTGGCAGGAAAAACGCCAGGCTGACTCCAGATGTCATCTTCAGAAATCTCTAGGCTGCATTACTTTGAACAAATGTGATGGGTGGAAATATCATGGCCCAGCTGCCCAGATGGCTCCGGGAATGCCTTCTGCATCGCGGGGATCCTCACTGAGGGATACCAAAGCTGAGAGGCCGAAATGCAAGCAGAATCCGTGGAGGGACAACACTGGGTCACACTGACTCACAGGCCTCAGCGATCAAACATGTCACACCTGTCTTGGCCGCTGGTGCAGGTGTTCTAGGTCAGCTCTCGCTGTGGTTATCAATCGCTGACAGTTGACAGTTTAATTTTACACCACAAGTACCTCATTACTTGTGTAGGCACTTGGAGAACATGTGGGCACTGGATCGGATCAGTGATCAATGACAAAGGTTGCGCAGGGTGCATGTGGTAGCAGTAAAAGTGAAGGTCTCCGTGCATGAGTTGGCAGTGGTAGGGATACATGACAAGGGGAGTTTAACTGACAAACAGTCTGTCACGTTGAAAAGAATGGAGATTTGCCAGTGAGCTGGCCACAGATTATAAAATATATCTCTTGATTTGAGAGAAAGGAAAGAGGGAAGCCTGCCCTAAGTGGAGCCTTCCATTCTTGGAAGTGTTTACGCAAATTATTGTGGGGTTGTAAATTTTTATTCTAACAGCATTTATCTCATGACATAGATCCACTAAGTGTGCAGGGATTTAATATTAGCAGAGTGCATTGATGCTGTTTCATAAAGGTGTGTGTTCATGTGTGCACACCTGTGTGGATCATTCCAGCACCACTAAACCAGTCTTAATGGCTTTAGCAGTTTGAGGTGTATATTCAATGACAGAAAACCATTCGATATGAGCCTTTTATATTCATCAATAAAATTTGGGTACACCAAAATAGATCTATTTACAGTGGTAAGAAAATAATGTCTAGGCGTCTTTTGTGTGTTTGTCTATGTTCGTGTGTATGTGTGTGTGTGTGTGTGTGTGTGTGGATGTTCATGTCTGTATAAAGTGTGTTCATGTCCATGTTAGCATGGAGGCCAGACGTTGACAGCAAGTGTCTTCAACTGCTTCTTCACTTTAGTTTTATTTTATTTTTATTCTTACTTTCTGTTTTTAGGAAGTTAATGAAAGTTATGAGTCCTAATCCTTCATACATTCTGCATGTGAAGTTGCTCTATTGATAAAATTTGTTCGTAACCTTAAAAAGTCTCTTCTTACAGAGCTTTCATGGCCTTTCATGGGTATGCTGAGACTGATAAAGGATTGAGTTTCCCAATGTGAGCACTCCCAGTTGAGGATGAACACAGCAACTTCTTTCAGTTCTTATTCTGTGAGCAAGTCCCCTTCTCGAAGTCACTGAGTGCCACATCTCTTGAGAAGTATTTATTTGGTGATGGTCTTACTCTCGTGTAGCTCTGTTGACCCAAGGCTCGCTCACTGGACTTGGAGCTTGCTGATAGATGATGGACTGGCTGGTAAATCTCAGGGATCCTCTTGCCTTTGCCTTCCCAGCACTGGGGTTACAAGTGCAAGGTGCTGTATTGGGTGCTGGGGACCTGAGCTCAGGTCCTCATGCACACTGATGAGCTTCCCCCCAACCCCTAAGAGTGTTTGCTATTATAGTCTCTCTGTAAATTCTCTCTCCTCCCAAAAGAGAAGCTTATGACATTTTCTTCCTCATTCGAGTTTTACATTCGTGTTATTATTTCCTTAAGGGGAAATATAAAAATTATACATGGCATGAATTTTTTTCAAATTGAAATTTCTATTTTAATTTCTTTATGTGTGTGGTGTTTTGCCTGCATAGATGGCTGTATACCACATTCATGCCTAGTGCCCACAGAGAACAGAAGAGGGCACTGGATCCCCTGGAACCGGAGTTACAGATCGTTATTATCTGCTATGTGGGTACTGGAAATGGAATCTTGGCCCTCTGCACAAGCAGCCAGTGTTCTTGACCACTGAGTCCTCTCTCTACCCCTGCACATGATATGAGTTTTAGTCTTTCTTGTATGCCTCTCTCCCGGAGTCAGATTAATTAGTAGGCACACTTTACCCAGAGCAGCAGAATGAAGCAGTAGGACCTGGGTTTGAATTCTATCGCGGCTGTTTCTTATTACAGCATTTGGGGGAATTACTTGATTTCCTCAAGTATAAAGGAAGTTTTTACAGCAGGACTGCTGGAAAGTCTTCTTGAGATAAGATGACAGACTCCATTTTGTCTCTCGGAGTTTATTCTTCTCCTTTTGTAACTTGAGTCATGACTAGGCAAATGATCATCTTGCTATTTCTGGCTTCTGTTAGACTTAAACTTAGACACGCCATTAGCATTCTGTGTGGGTACGCAGGATCTGAACCAAAGCCATGTGTGCAGTGCTATGCCTAAATTATCCATCACTTAGAGAAGGAAGCTACCAGACCATCCTTTTTCTCTCTACTCTTCCTATGGGTGTGAAAATAGACTGTTGGCAGAGAACCATCTCTGACTGGGTACAACACCCAGGGAACCGTAGGACTGCAGGATAGAAGGGCCCTGGAACCCTGAATGACCTTGTGGAGCAGGTCCCTGCCTGGCATTGCCTGCATAATTCTAAGTGGTTACACAAGAAACAAACACATTCCTCTCATGTTTATACTTCTATATTTTGGGAAGTCCCTTGGTTGTAGCACCTTGGCCTACATACTTAAACATTGTATACATGGATATCATGAGATAAAAGCTGACACATAATAGTTTATCAATGTGTTTATTGTTTAAAACAATGTATATTGTTTAATTTATGATCAGACTCATGAATACCACTGGGACTAAGTTGAATATTAACCAGAAGGCATCTGCTTAGTGGCTAGGTTAAATAATCACTCTGTTTCCCCCTCTAAACTGGTCCTACCAGTCAAGTGTCACCTGCTTGGAGAAGGTTCACAGTTTCAGGTCATTCTGATTTCTTGGCAGAATCATTTCTTTCACTCTTGCATTTTACTCAAGAGTCTGATGACTAAAGAAACTTTACCTTTGCCCGTGAAGTTGGGTAGATAATATCATTTATGTAAAAAAATAATTTTCTTCATTTAATCACATATTATCCAGCATGTTTACCTTAAAAAAGGGTAAATTTTAGTATGAATGTTTGTTTATAGGTAAAAATAAATGGATCTACAGAATACCAGTTAATACATTGATGATTTAAAAAATTTATGAGACCTAGATAAATCTAAATAAATTCTTTAAAAGGTATTATAAATTGCATATTTATTTGTGTGTGTGTGTGTGTGTATGTGTGTGTGTGTGTGTGTGTGTACATGTGACATGGTGCAAGTGTGGAGGCCAGAAGACAACTTAGGGGAGTTAGTTCTTTCCACTGTGTGGGTACGGGGGATAGAACTCAGATCATCAGGCTTGGTGGCAAGAATCTTCACATGCTGTGACATCTTATTGGCCTCTAGTTAAATTCTGAGTGTGATGTACTCTCACCTGATCACAGAGAGTCACATGCCTGTTGCGCTCCTCTTTCTCCCTTATCACCTCTTCTTGTATGGTATTTTGTCCAGTGCTCGCTGTTATAACCCAGCTGGCACATGGGGCACTGAGGAAATTTCCTGTGGCGTGGAGAATATGTTGTTACTTTACCTTTCACCTTCTAGAGTTGTGCCTATGGAAGAAAGAACAGAAGCTAACACACGCCCCATTCAAAAATATGTAATGCCGCCATTTTCTGCTGGTGTGGTTAATTTTCAGTTCCAATAAAGCTGACAGACATAATGGGTGCCAGGAAATGGCTGTCAAGGCTTGATTTTTAGAGGTGGGACTTAAAGGACTCTACCAAAGGTCTGTCCAGGCCTACTGGTGGGAAGTCCCACGGAAAGCCCTGTGTGCTATCTCATCCTCTTTCCTTGACTGGGCCCTATGTACGTGGGATCCTGCCAGACACATTTTCATTATCTCAGGCATCTCTGTGGCTGCTGAAGGTCACGCCAGAGGTTTGTGACTTTGCACTCTTGCAATGGTGGCCCTGGGAATTTCTATGTGCTCCTCAGTGCCATCTGTAAGCAAAGCCCTATAACCCAACTATTGCAAGATGGAATAGATTTGGGAAGAAGTGCAAGTCTCCTGCCTCAGCTTCCCAAGATGTGGGGATGCAGTCTCCTGAAATTTGATGATCTTAGATAGGTGATCAGCGTTCCCTCAGAGGAGCTGGTGTGTGTGTGTGTGTGTGTGTGTGTGTGTGTGTGTGTGTGTGTGAGAGAGAGAGAGAGAGAGAGAGAAAAAGAGAAAAAGATACAGAGACAGCGAAAGAGACAGAGAAAGAGATACAGAGACAGAGAGAGAGACACAGAGAGAGATTCAGAGAGAGAGAGAGAGAGAGAGAGAGAGAGAGAGAGAGAGAATGAAAGAGAAGAGAGTCCGTCTTATACCGAGTTAGGCTTGGGGACAAAGACTGTCCCCAAGGAATGCTGCTTCTCCAGACTCCAGGCGCAGAGCCTTCAGTTTTCTGCTCTGTGCTGGAAGACTCTCTGAAGATAGCAGCTTCCTGTAGAGGGCAGCTCAAGAAAGGTGTCCAGCAAGTCCCTCCTGTGTCTGGTAGGTCTTTGACAGGGGGCTCTCTGCAAGAGTTTGTCTTGGTAGCTTGGCGGGGGGGGGGGTCCCCTGCCACCTTTGCAACTTTGGAGAGGTCAATGGTCCCCTGACATGTCTTTGGGTCCCATGTTTTTAATTGTCTGCTCATGCAGAGGTCTAGTTCCCAACTCCACCCCCTCTGCCTGGATGTGTCTGCTCTGCTCACAATCAAACATGGAGGATCCTAGCCAGATTGTTCTTCCAGCCCATCATTGACAATGGCCCCAGGCAATTGTGTAGCCTCTCTCTTCATGCCTAAGGGTTTTACTCAGAAAATAGAGGTGGGAGCCAAACTGACATTTTTTTAAATTTATTGAGACAGGGTCTGATTCTGTAGACCAGGTTGGCCAGGAAGTGACTATGTAGCTCCAACTGGCCTCAAACTCATGATGATCCTCCTCAGCATCTCAAGTGCTGAGATTATAGGTAAAATCACTTTGCTTGGCTTTAAATTGGTGGTTTTGTTTGTTTGTTTGTTTTAGAGGATAGGGTCTTACTGATTAGCCCTTGCTGAAACTAACAGAAATTTGCTTGCCTCTGCCTTCCAAGTGCTGAAATTAAATGCGTGTATCACCACGCCAAATTTAAATTGTGTATGTGTGTGTGTGTGTGTGTGTGTGTGTGTGTGTGTGTGTGTGTGTGT